>CAJHQP010001151.1:0-128675 GCA_905132765.1 Moricandia arvensis | reverse complement strand
AGCCTCTGAACCTTGTTGTTCTGGTTCATGTTCATTGCCCCCTTCAGGATCAGGATGAGTGACTTCTTCACCCTCTGGTTCAGGCTCAGTTGGGGGAGAAGATGATCTAGGCGCCTCTTTTGGAATAGAGAGGTTGTTTCCAAGACTCTCCATAAGTACCCTCAGATTATTTGCTCTATCCAAGGGAGCTTGAGATAAGTCCTTCAAGTTATCCCAACTCCTTTCATCACAAAATCCTTTTGATTCCAAGAACTTCACATCTCTGGAGATCATGACCTTCCTTGTCTCTGGAACATAGCACTTGTAGCCTTTCTGGTTTGGTGAGTAACCAATGAAGATAGCCTTCACACTTTTACCTTCTAGCTTGTTTCTTAGCTCACCTGGTATCAAGACAAAGCACACACACCCAAACACACGCAAATGATCAATAGATGGACAAGTTTTGTTCAGTACCTCATAGGGAGAGACATCCTAGAGGATCTTAGTAGGGATTCTGTTGATCAAGTAGCAGGCAGTGATCACAGAATCTCCCCAAAACCCTTTGGGAACATTGGTGTGAAACATCATGCTTCTGGCCACCTCCATTATATGTCGATTCTTCCTCTCAGCCACCCCATTTTGTTGTGGAATATAGGGGCAACTTGTCTGGTGTATGATTCCATGTTTGTTGAGGTGTGCTTTGAAGGCATTGCTTGTGTATTCCCCTCCATTATCTGATCTAAGAATTTTGATCTTAACATTGAAATGATTAGTTATGTAGTTTTGAAAGTTTATAAAGGCTTCTAGCACCCAATCTTTTGACTGGAGCAAAGTTAACCAAGTGTATTTTGATTTCTCATCTATAAATGTCACAAAATACTTATGGTTTTCTCTAGATAAACAAGGTACAGTCCAAACATCAGAGTGAATGAGATCAAAGCAACTTTCATACATGGTTACTGATTTAGGGAAAACAGATTTGGAATGTTTGCCAAGAATACAATCCTCACAACTATCATTCTTAAATGAATTACTAGGCAACATCAAGCTCAGTGCACGTGAGTGAGGGTGTCCTAGTCTAGCATGCCACATTGCATCATTAGGTAAAACAGGAGATGAACTAAAAGCATAAGATAAATCAGACAAGCATTTGGTGTCTTCAAGCAGATACAAGCCCTCCTTGGTCACACCTTTGCCAAGTAAACTACTTGTCTCAATATCTTGAAAGTAGACATCATTAGGACTAAAAACCGCGCAATTCAGATCACTGGTAGCTTTCTTAACAGATAACAAGTTTGAAGTGAATGTGGGCATATAAAATGCCTTTGAATCCTTGTTAAACAGTTTCAGGTTCCCTATTCCTTTTATAGGTACTCTATCACCATTAGCAATCATCACATTCCCTAAAGCAGGTTCTATATTACTAATTAAACTAGCATCACTAATCATATGGTGAGAGGCCCCTGAATCTATCACTAATGGTTTAGCATTCTGACCAGTAGTGTGTAAGGCATTTAAAGAGATTCCAAGATCAATACCAGAGTTCTCCTTGAGGGATTTGGTGAGAGCATCAAGGTCTGACCTCTTGATAGTCTCATCTTGAGTGGTCCTCAAGTTAGACAGAGCATTTGTCGCCATGGCTTTGGCTTCACCAGCAACATTTGAACCCACATGAGAGCGCATGGTTGAGCACATAGATGGGTTGATGGTTCTGGTGTGTCAGTTGAGAAGTGTGCTCTTGCATCCATGTACTGACTCCTTGGATCTTTGAACTTGGCTGGTTTGAGGTGAGGGTGTAGAATCCAGCACTTGTCCTTCATATGGTCATTCCTCTTGCAATGATCACACACCCACACCTCTTATCATCCTGCTTGTAGTATCCTTTGTTAGCTACTGCCACTTCCACCTTGTGAGCCATTGTGAGCTCTCCTTTACCTTCAAACAAACCCACTGACCTTTGTTCCCTCTGGATTTGAGCACACACTTCATCCAGAGAACGTAACTTCTCAGCTCTGAGTATGTGCTTAATCAAATAATTGTAGCAGGGATTAAGGGTCAGGAGCAGTCCAAAGACCTTGTCCTGCTCACGCCTTTCATTCAAGACCACTGGATCAGTTGTGCTTGGTCTGAGGATCTCAAACTCAGCCCACAGTGACCTGACCTTCCCAAAGAACTGATTGAAGTCCATGTTGACACGCTCCTAGGATGCTCTTTGGTTGATTGGGAGGATAGATCCTTGAAAGAACGAATCAGGGACTCAAGTTCTTCAAGGTTTGTGGATTGAATGGTGACACAAGAGGGATGAGAGAAATCTTGATACTCCTAGATGATTAGCTCGGATATGACACACCAAGTAAGCACCCTTAAAGCTCCGGATATAACACACCATAGAGACACTCGACACACTTCTAGAGAGAGAGCCGTCAAGAGAGAAATAAGCCTTGATAATATTAGATTTCTTTCGTACAATAAGGTTAGGGAAAACCCTTAAATAAAAGAAACCAGAGAACATACTCTCTAGGGTTTCGAAAACATTAAAATGGAAACTATAGTTTAAAATATAACATAAGCTTAAAAGATAAATAACTTCTGCTAGTCTTGGGCCGAGATAGGGCCTAGGTGATTTGTAAGACAAGTCGTGGCCTCGTTAAAAACCTTCCTCCGGAAAACCTCGTGGGACAAAACCAAAAGCAAGGAAAAGAGCACACACCAAATGTCTTGCCTCAACACTAGCTCAGCTTGATGTAGAGATGGCTTGAATGGTGATCAAGACATCTCGGATCAAACCTTGTCCAAGACTTTCTTCTTGTTGTCGATGTGAAGTGAGTAATACTACAACAGTCTCCTTAAGTTTCTTGACTCTGGAACGGGTCATGGGACCTTCTGGAATGGTTAGAGCATCATCACCAGGCTGCTGGTGCATTGTGGCATCATGTGACTCAACTAAGCTCTCCCTACTCTCCTTAGTGATCCGGTCCATGATCACATCACATGTCTTCTTGCTTAAGGGAGTTAATGGCTAGCTTTACTTCAAAGACCCTGCTGAAGTTGGAGACATTTCCATACACCTTATACAGAGTATCCCACAGTTCCTTAGAGGTTTCACAGTAGGAGTAAGCCTCTAGGATACTTGGGTCAAGGGAGTTCTGGATGGCTGACAGCACCAGAAAGTCTTCTTGAATCCATTTGGTTTCATCAACAGTCACAATCTCCTGGCCATCACCTTTTGTCACTAGCTTTGGAGCTTGACTGTCTGTCACAAGACTCCATAAGCCACGACCACCAAGAGCAGTCTTCACAAGTCTTGACCAGAGAAGACAGTTTAACCCTTTGAGAGTTACATGAACCACAACAGCCTTGGTTTGCTCCATCGTGGATTTATGGACCGTTGGGTAATAGGGTGTTTCTGAAAAATTTGAAGGAGTGTCGAACTAGAAATGAAATTTTCTCAAGAACTACTTGTAAACTCCAGTAATCTGAATGGTATACCCAGAGAAAAAAGAAGAACCAGGAACAAAAGGGATAATTTGACAGAAACAGAGAAGAAACAGAGGAAAACAGAGGAAAAACAGAGGAACCTTGCTATTACCCACTGGATAATAGGTGAGGTTTTGCTGGGAAATTGAAAACTGAGGAAAAATAAAGGTTTGCGGAAGTAGATTAGAGGTTTAGGAGCACTATGGCTCTGATACCATGTAAGTTTAAGTGCGTTTAGGATGAAGATAGCTGAAGAACAGCAAGAACAGTGATGGAAAAGGGAGAGAGATTCAACTGAGTAAGAGAGAGAGTAGGAGAATAGTTTGTGTGAGAATAAGAGATTTAGAGAGAGTTTACTTGCTGGAAACTGAAGAACAAGAGAGAGAGAGAGGATATTTCGAAATGTAAAGAGAGAGAAGGAGAGAAATGATTTCCTTGCTTAATGTGGTTTCTGAGTACAAGTCTATTAATAGACAAACAAAACAAAACAACTAATAAACAATTCAGACAAGTTGAGCAGAGAAAAGATTAAACAAATGGGTCTGAGCAGTCTGAAGAATAGCAGGGGCACGTCCAGCCTTGTTGGAAAGTGACAGGTGACTAATGGTCCCCCCCTCTCTCCATTTGAATTCTTCAGCATGTGACTTATCCCCCCAACGTCTCTTTGCTTCTTGTCAACATCCTCCTTTGGTTCTGAATAGATTAAGCTTCCTTTCTTCTCAAGTTAAACCTTCCCTTGTCTTGCAAGCCACGTTAGGTCACTCCTTGACCTAACTGTACGGACAAGTGATTAGTTTATGTTAGAATGAAGATAAATAATGTGTTGAGATCAAGCAAAGAAAAGAGGAATGATCTAACGTGACTTGCAAGCAATGAAGAGAGACCTAACGTGACTTGCAAGCAAAGAAGAAATGAGTGACCTAACGTGACTTGCAAGCAAAGAAAAGAGGCACTTGAAATAAGAGGAGCTAGTTCACGTGAAGGAGACCTAAGGGGAGCTACTCCACGTGCAGAGACAAGGAACCAGAAGCACTCACTCAGTTGCAAGACAAGGAGCACTCAGCAACTTGCTCATCCCCCATGCTAGCCAAGAACATGCTGCCTCACATGCTGTCTCCTTTTGTCTCTCCCACTCCAGACATTAGATCTAGAATAGCATGGGTCTCTTATTATATTGTTTCTATTGTTTATTTCTTGTATGGGCAGAAGGCATCTTGCTGCCTACTTAAACCATTGTAACCCCATCATTCAAAACTAAGGAGAAAGAATCCTTCACTATTCTCTCTATTCTCTCTTGCATACAAACAACATTCTCTTCATACTCTCTCTCTCTAGTCACGAATTCTCATCATTCTCTCCTGTATTCTTCACTATATTCTTCATATTCTTACATGGTATCAGAGCTCCCAAGCTCCTGAAAACTTCGTAGCTTCCGCAAATCATCAACTTCCGCAAATCATCATATTCTCAAAACTATCTCCAAAACAGTTTCTGCTACATCTCTTTATCCACTGGTCCAAAGGTCTTCCAAGAGGGAAGAATCTCGACATAACTCAAGATAAGAGAGTATACAAGTCTCTGGAACTCAAGAAAGCTTCAGCTCAGTCCCGCACGCTTCATCAAAGGTTCAGCTCCAAGTTCTGTTTCTTGCAAAACCAGTTGGTACATACTATTATCCACTGCTCCAAACTCTCTAAGATGGAGAGCTCAAAGGAGATGGCGACTTCAGTAGCTGTGAGGGGTCCAAATAAAAAGCCAAACCACCACATCTCGTCCAAAATGCTGAAGATAATCCATGGAAGAAACCATTCTTGGAGAAAGGTCACTAAAGAAGCATTAAAGCTAAGTTGTTCTAATCATTCTCTGGCCAGCCATGTTGAAGATGTGTTTCTGACCAACAACACCCACGACCAGCAAGAGGACAGGAGGGGTTTGAAGTGTCTACTTGTCCAGAAGGAAAGAATCAAGAAGAGGAGGTGTTGGACAGTCAATCCACACCACAAGCCCTTCAAATTCAAGTGATTCACAGCCATGGAGGTTCAAGGAACTAGCTCAGGTTCCTTGGTTGTAAGTTAGCCTCCTAAACTTCAATAAGAGCGTGTTTAATTATTTAAATTGTTTCTGGTTGTGTTGAGTGTGTTGTTAGTATCTTAGGGACAGCTCAATGTTACTAGAGTTGTTGAACCTAGTTTCTGTCCCATGATACTTAAACATTGTGTATGCATTGTTCTAGGAGTAAGTAAGTTTGCTAGCATGATCATATAGCATCTGGCTCAATCCATTTCATTGTTATTATGTGCTAATGGTCTAGGTAGTCCATCATGAAACTAGTTGGTCTAAACTACTGGTCCCTATAGTCTTGATGAAACCAGTAACCATTAGCTTGTGTGATGTGCATTTAGTTGATTGTTATCTCATGCTGTCTTGAATTAAATCGTGTGCATTCATATAGCTATTGCTTAAAATTATTGCTTGATACATGTGTACTGGTCTAGGAGATTTCTAGCATTGTTGTGTCTTGTCCTTGTCTTAGCTCATGTGTTTGTGTACTGTATGGTCTAGGTGAGTTTCTTACTGCATGTTGTGTGTCTTGTTGCATTGCTAGAGTCCTAGGAAAGTTTCCTGGTCATGTGTTGCATTCATAGTTGTGTATCTTGATTAGATGAGTGTCTAGTCTATGCTACTGTCATAAATTGTCATTGCATTCTGTTATTGTTATTTATGTGATAAAATTAGCCTAGATGCCTTGTAACTGATGAGTTATCATACATGAGCATTTAGTGAATTAGTTGCATGGATTTGAACTGAATAAATTGTTTAGATTCTGTCCATTGCATCTCGTTAATCATTATGGATCAGACTTGGTGATTTATCAAGCTCTGATCCTAATGTATGGTCTAATTCTTGCTGGAGTTTGAGTGGTGTTTCAGGTACACAAGGATTGTCATCTGTCCATCATCAAACCAAGACGAAGGGGAAGATATTGTCCATGCTGTTCAGAGCCTACACGTGATGTATATTCCTGTAAATCCAGAGCCTACACATGATGTACATTCCTGACCATGGAGAGAAGATATTGTCCATGCAATTCAGAGCCTACACATGATGTAAATTCCTGTAAATCCAGAGCCTACACATGATGTATATGCCTGACCATGGAGAGAAGAACCGGTTGTAAGAAGCGCAGACCATGAAGGTTGTTGAGCTCCTGGTTCAGTAGACACACAAGGAGGGCCATCACCTAAGTCATGAGGAGACCGGTGGTCCAAAAGCAATGGAGAAAAGATCAAGGGAGAAACTGGTTGGCTTAAGCGCAGCTGTAGGGGTGATGCGCTCCTGGTTTTAAGCTCAGTATTGCTCACTTCCAAGCTTGGTCCTTCATCTATACTCTATGGATCAAGCTTGAGGAGGGGTAATGATGAGCAATCCTGAAGATCCAAGTCGTCCATTACCTCACCTCAAATCAAAAGTGAAGTATGCAAGATGTGGTGTCCACACTTGCATCATAAACCGGTTCAAAGAAGCCACAACAAGGAAAGCAACAACTTGGTGTTAGAACAGATGGCCATCAGAGACTACTTGTCAAGAAGATCAGGTGTAGAGGCAGGCTGATTGGAATGCTATGAATCAGCCCAAGGCGTGGAGTTAGAACAGTTACCTTCTGGTTGGGAAGCTATGAATCAGCCCAAGGAATGGAGTTAGAACAGTTACCTTCAGTTGGGAAGCTATGAATCAGCCCATAGCATGTGTGCATGTACCTGGTTGATGAAGCTTCAAGGAGCCGAGTACCGCCTTATCAAGTGGGGAATTCAAGTGGAGTTCACTCCCCACCATTCTTAAGAAAGGGAAGCACATAAAACTTTCATTTCAATTCGTTTATATGATCGTATTACTTGAAATACTTTGAATGATTGCTTAGTGTATTTTCCTAAGAACTGATGCACCTGTGGGATAATGTATCAGAAAATGAAGATGAAGCTATCCGGGTTTAGGCAGTGGCGTGTCTAGACAAGAGGCTTGGCGCGGTCACCGGCCGCGGGTGATTCTACCCGCGGTGGAGATCCAACGCGACCCTATGCCGCGGCTCATGTCACTCGCCCGCAGCAACCACAAGTTGAAGATCATCAGAGCGGGGTGTGGCTGCGGGGTAAAGCACCCGCGCGCGAGAAGATGAAACAGCCGCGACCAAGAGCCCCAGGGAGGTGTACCCGCGGTGGAGTGGTCGAGCCAACTCGATCCTTAGCACTCTATAAATAGCTGATGAAGACAACAGCATTCCAAGAAGAGCTGATGAAGACATTAGCATTCCATGAAGATAGCAAAATCAGAAGTGAAGGTGTAATGGTTTGTAGTCCAAGATCATGAAGCTATCCTCCTAAGCTTGACTTGTTCCACATGGTCAAGCTTGAGGGGGAGTATTAAGAAGCTTCAATGATCTGCGAAGATGGAGTCCTTGGTGGTTATTCAATAAGAAGAAGCAACCAAGGCTGAGAAAGAAGATGGTTCCTTACTTGAGACTCAAGGCGCAAAGAACCGGTCCATCCTTACATTTCAAGATGGTGAGTAGTCAGAAGAGAAGGGGAGACTACAACCAGGGTCTAAGAAGAGTCCAAGATACTGGTGTGTGCAAGATGTGGAGTTCACACTTGCAGCACATGTTAGGCCACGATCCAGAGCCTAAGGACTCCACCATGAGTTACCTGAAGTTCCTTAGGCTCACTGGCCAATCCCTAGGCTTTGAAGAACTCTACTCTTTTCCTTAGTTGGTTTTATCCCAAATGGGTTTTCTGGCTAAGGTTTTTAATGAGGGAGATTCTTCAAGGTTCCAAGCTTGTCCAAGGATCTCCTATGGTCAAGCTTGAGGGGGAGTGTTAGAATGAAGATAAATAATGTGTTGAGATCAAGCAAAGAAAAGAGGAATGATCTAACGTGACTTGCAAGCAATGAAGAGAGACCTAACGTGACTTGCAAGCAAAGAAGAAATGAGTGACCTAACGTGACTTGCAAGCAAAGAAAAGAGGCACTTGAAATAAGAGGAGCTAGTTCACGTGAAGGAGACCTAAGGGGAGCTACTCCACGTGCAGAGACAAGGAACCAGAAGCACTCACTCAGTTGCAAGACAAGGAGCACTCAGCAACTTGCTCATCCCCCATGCTAGCCAAGAACATGCTGCCTCACATGCTGTCTCCTTTTGTCTCTCCCACTCCAGACATTAGATCTAGAATAGCATGGGTCTCTTATTATATTGTTTCTATTGTTTATTTCTTGTATGGGCAGAAGGCATCTTGCTGCCTACTTAAACCATTGTAACCCCATCATTCAAAACTAAGGAGAAAGAATCCTTCACTATTCTCTCTATTCTCTCTTGCATACAAACAACATTCTCTTCATACTCTCTCTCTCTAGTCACGAATTCTCATCATTCTCTCCTGTATTCTTCACTATATTCTTCATATTCTTACAGTTTATACTTGATCATTCTGGATGCTCCTCTTGACTTGCTCTCTTCTACTCTGCTATTCATGTCTTCTTGTCAGCAACTTCTCCCTGTCATTTATTTCTTCATGTCAACAGTTTGTAGAGAGAGTAGGAGAATATGTTTGTAGAGAGAGATAGAGGGTTTTCGAAAATGAGGAGTCTCTCTCCTAAGTTCTATTACTCTTGCTTGCATATACATTTATAGGAACCAGAGACAAAGACATAAAGAATAAACTAATGAGAAAACAATAAACAAGTGGGTTCTGGCTGAGGGAAAGCGACCCATGAGAACTGTCTCTTCCTCTTAAACAGAACATGTGACCTTGCCCATTTCAAATTTCAAACTCAGTCAAAGATGCTCCAACGGTCTCCTTCTCTTCTTGTGGTTAGGCTGACGAGTTTCCCTGCTTGCCTTGCTCCTCAAGTCAAGTTAGGTCTCTCTAAGTGCCTTGTACCCCAAGACTGTACGGAATACCTTGTACAAAAAGCTTCCGAGTTCCTTTGCCTTTTCTTGTCTTCTTCTCTTGTCTTCTGTCTTTTGGTTCTTCATCTCAATAGGACCTTGGTAGGGATTTTGTTGATCAAGTAGAAATCTGTCATCACAGCATCTCCCCAAAATCTCTTAGGTACATTGGTATGGAACATCATAGTTCTAGCCACCTCCATAAGATGTCGATTCTTTCTCTCAGCCACACCATTTTTCTGTGGAGTATATGGACAGCTAGTTTTATGGATCACCCAATGTTTTGCTAGGTGTTGCTTGAATGCACTGCTGATGTACTCTCCTCCATTATCTGATCTCAAAATTTTTATCTTGGCATTGTAATAGTTAGAGATATAAGTTTGAAAGTTTGTGAATGCATCTAACATCCTATCTTTGGATTGTAGCAGAGTGATCCATGTATACTTTCTCATCTATGAATGTCACAAAATACTTATGATGCTCTCTAGATGCACATGGGGCAGTCCACACATCAGAATGAATTAAATCAAAGCAACTTTCGTAGATAGTAATAGATTTAGGAAACACAGTTTTGCAATGTTTTCGTATGATACAAGCTTCACAATCTTTTTGAAATGAAATACTAGGCAACATGATGTTCAAGGCACAAGAATGGGGATGTCCTAACCTAGCATGCCACATTACATCTTTAGGGAAATTAAAACTTGAATTTAAAGCATAAGAGAAATCGGCTGAAAGCTTGGTGTCTTCAAGAAAGTACAAGTCTCCCTTGGTCACACCTTTGCCAACCAACCTACTAGTTTCAATATCCTGAATGTAGACATCATTAGGAGTGAAAGTAACACTGCAGTTCAAGTCATTAGTGGCCTTTTTAACTGATAACAGATTGGAGGTGAAGCTAGGCATATAAAAGGCTTTAGAATCCTTATTAAACAACCTAAGATCACCTATTCCTTTAATTGGTACTTTTCTCCATTAGCAATCATAACATTTCCTAAGGCAGGAACAATATTTTTAATCAAGTTCAGATCACTAATCATGTAGATTAGAGGTTTAGGAGCACTATGGCTCTGATACCATGTAAGTTTAAGTGCGTTTAGGATGAAGATAGCTGAAGAACAGCAAGAACAGTGATGGAAAAGGGAGAGAGATTCAACTGAGTAAGAGAGAGAGTAGGAGAATAGTTTGTGTGAGAATAAGAGATTTAGAGAGAGTTTACTTGCTGGAAACTGAAGAACAAGAGAGAGAGAGAGGATATTTCGAAATGTAAAGAGAGAGAAGGAGAGAAATGATTTCCTTGCTTAATGTGGTTTCTGAGTACAAGTCTATTAATAGACAAACAAAACAAAACAACTAATAAACAATTCAGACAAGTTGAGCAGAGAAAAGATTAAACAAATGGGTCTGAGCAGTCTGAAGAATAGCAGGGGCACGTCCAGCCTTGTTGGAAAGTGACAGGTGACTAATGGTCCCCCCCTCTCTCCATTTGAATTCTTCAGCATGTGACTTATCCCCCCAACGTCTCTTTGCTTCTTGTCAACATCCTCCTTTGGTTCTGAATAGATTAAGCTTCCTTTATTCTCAAGTTAAACCTTCCCTTGTCTTGCAAGCCACGTTAGGTCACTCCTTGACCTAACTGTACGGACAAGTGATTAGTTTATACTTGATCATTCTGGATGCTCCTCTTGCCTTGATCTCTTCTACTCTGCTATTCATGTCTTCTTGTCAGCAACTTCTCCTTGTCATTTATTTCTTCATGTCAACACTCCCCCTCAAGCTTGAACATAGGGACTGGTCAAGCTTGGAAGCCATGAAGCATTCCCTCATTAAAACCTCAGCTAGGTAAAACCACTTGGGAGAAAACCCAAGCCAAGGAAAAAGAGTAGAACACTTCATGGAGGGGAGATCAGTGACATGTGAGGTCTATGAGTCCAAGCTTTGGATGAATGAACTCACAGACTTTAGTACTTGCAGCCTTTGTGAAGATATCAGCTAACTGGTCTTCACTTCTTGTTTAGCATGGTAGGATGATCCTTTGCTCCACAGCCTGCCTAACCTTATGACAATCCACCTCAATGTGTTTGGTTCTCTCATGAAACACATTGTTGGATGCTATGTGTATTGCAGCTTGATTATCACAATGCATTGTGATTGGTGATGTAGTCTCTATACCCAAGTCTCTTAGCAGGTTCTTGATCCAAATGAGTTCACTAGTAAGCTTCCTCATTGCTCTATATTCAGCCTCAGCACTTGAACATGATACCACCTTCTGCTTCTTTCTCTTCCAAGTGACTAAGTTTCCTCCAATGAAAGTGCAATAGCCTGTTGTAGACCTCCTGTCTACTCTATCACCAGCCCAATCTGCATCACAATACCCCAGAATCTCTGTGTTCTGTTGAAATTTAAGGATTTGTAACCCCAAACATTTCTGGTGAAGTACATGAGCATAAGGGGGAAGAAGCTCAATGGCTTTCTTAGTTTTCATTGATAACAGAACATACATATTTATACAAAGTAGAAGACTTAATCCTAAAGCTACTGCACGTCATTTTACACCAGGACACTAAAACCAGGAGCTAAAACCAGTTGAAGAAACTAAGGCCACCTCTTGTTTCATCAGAAATATGTAGCAGCCAATTTTGACTTCTTTGTTGCTGTATAATGAGCAAGCAGCTATTGTTGACTTTTCTTCACCTGCTTGTCACCAGCTTGTGTGCTTGGCCACTTCTCCTTAATGGATCAGTACTGGGCCTGTTTTTCTCATGGCCTCTCTTCATGCTTGATGGACTTCCACTCCTTAAAGGATTGGGCTTCACATCTCCACAAGCATATTGGGCTGCTGGTTCTTCTTTAATTTGATAGGTGGGCTGGTCTTCTTCTTGGTTCATCATGCTATTGGACTCTTCTTGTTGGGCAACTTGTGTAGACAACCTTATTGGGCTACACTGAAATCTTTCCTCACACCAATCTGCACAAAGTGATGTGTGTTTGCTCTTCTCATGCACCTTCTTCATTCTTATTTTTCTCTGGAGCATGAGTGATTGCCACACTCAAATGGATCCCTGAAGGTCTCCATTTTCGTCCTCACTCTGCTCCATAAAGTGATGATAGCTTTGCTGCCCCCAAATCTCTCTTTCACATTCATACTAGGCGCTCTCCATTCCACACCTTCACTTATGTGCTCCTCCTTGTTCTCTTTGGAGTGTAGATATTAGCTTGTCTCACTCAAGCTCCTACATTACGACACATGAAGAGCTTCTCCTCCTGCCACTTGGTTCAGCTCTTCCTGTGTGTTCTCATTTCAACACTCCTCCTCAAGATAGGCTGGATATGAATATGAAAGCCTATCTTGCACAATGAGAACACTTGTGTACATCTTTGGACTTCTTTGTAAGTTTATGAAGAATATAGTGAAGAACACTCAAGAACAGCAAGAACAAGAGGGAGAATGGAGAGAATTCGTGAGAGAAGAGAGAGAGAGTAAACAAGTAAAGAGGAGGTTTATTTCTCCCTTACTTAATTCAGAATCAGATTACAACATATAAAGAGTTAAATTAACCCCAGCAGACAAGGAGACAAGGGGACAGGGTAAAAATGAAAGGAACAGTTTCCAGATTTGAATTTGAACTCCAGATTTAGATTTGAATTTGAATTTGAGTTTGCAAGGTATTCCCAACGTCCCTATACTGTATTCATACGGTTTACTTGTCTTCATACAGTATAACACGTGGGGATACCTTGCTCCTCACTCCTGGTTCCTTCCTAGACCTTAACTTGCCTTGTACTTCACTTCAGAGCTTATCTTGCCTTGTACTTCACTTCAGGGCTTATTTCTTCATTTTAATACTTCAGCTCAATACTCCCCCTCAAGCTTGACCATAGGGACTGGTCAAGCTTGGAAGCATGAAGAACCTCCCTCATTAAAACCTTAATGTGTAAAACCCAGTGGGAGAAAAACACATCAAGGAAAAAGAGTAGAGGTCTCCATGCAGGAGAGTTAGTGAGAGGTGAGGTCTATGAGTCCCAATTTTGAATGGATGGACTCACAGACCTTGGTGCTAGCTGCCTTGGTAAAGATATCTGCCAGCTGATCCTCACTTCTCGTGTAACATGGCAAGATGATTTGTTGCTCCACAGCTTGCCTGACCTTGTGGCAATCTACCTCAATGTGTTTAGTCCTTTCATGGAACACACTGTTGGATGCTATGTGAATTGCTGCCTGGTTATCACAATGCATAGTGATGGGGTTTGTAGTCTCTATGCCCAAGTCCCTTAGGAGATTTCTGATCCAAATCAGCTCACTGGTGAGCTTCCTCATTGCCCTATATTCAGCTTCAGCACTGGAACATGACACAATCTTCTGTTTCTTGCTCTTCCAAGTTACCAAGTTACCTCCAATGAAGGTGCAGTATCCAGTTGTTGATTTCCTATCAGTTCTGTCTCCTGCCCAATCAGCATCACAGTAGCCTACAATCTCTGTGCTTCCACTACAAGACATCCAAACTCCTTGACCAGGCGCCTCCCTCAGGTATCTCATGATCCTTTCCACCATATTCCAATGATGGACCTTAGGTGCCTGCATATGTTGGCTAACCTGGTTCACAGCAAAGCATATATCTGGCCTAGTGATGGTTAAGTAGATGAGCTTCCCAACCATCCTCCTATACTGCTTCACATCACCATACTGCTTGTCTTCAAACTCCCCCTCTCTAAGTACTTTGTAGCCCTCTTCCAATGGTGTTTTGGCTTGTCTTCCTCCAAGGTTTCCTGCCTCAGTTAAAAGATCAAGTGTGTACTTCCTTTGAGATAGGAACAGCCCCTCTTTAGAGCGGCATACTTCAATCCCAAGGAAGTACTTGAGTTCACCTAAATCTTTAATATCAAATACAGATTTAAGGAATACCGTGGTTTCTTTGATACCTTCTTGGTCACTGCCTGTGATGATTATATCATCTACATAGACCAAGATGACCACAATTCCTTTTGTGCTGGGGAGTGTGAACAAGGTGTGGTCAGCCTCTGATTTCCTGAAGCCTCTTCCATTCAAGGTGGTGCTTAGCTTGTGGTACCACGCCCTTGGGGATTGCTTCAGTCCATAGATTGCCTTCTTGAGTCTGAGGACATTTCCAGGTTTAACCAGCTTCTCAAGACCAGGAGGTGGGTGCATGTAAACTTCATCTTCTAACTCTCCTTGTAGGAAAGCATTTTTGACATCCATCTGCCACAACTCCCATTCCAGGTTGGTTGCAATAGAGAGAATGATCCGGATTGTATGCAGTTTGGCTACTGGTGCAAATGTGTCCACATAGTCTTCTCCATAGGTCTGGGTGAATCCTCTTGCCACTAGTCTCGACTTCTTTCTCTCTTCCTTGCCATTTGGTAGATACTTGATGGTGAACACCCATTTGCTTGAAACTGCCTTCTTTCCTTTTGGGAGTTCACTTTCATACCAGGTATCATTGATGATCATGGCATTTGCTTCATCATCAACAGAGTCCCTCCATTCCTTGTTCTCCATGGCTTCCTCATATGACCTTGGTACAGATCCCTGATCTAACCCAGTGATAAAGGCCTGGTGCTCAAGTGGAAATCTTGCAAGAGAACACACTGCTGATGTTGGATGAGCTACTGCTTGACTGTTGTAGTAGACCCTTGTGTTCTTCCAGTTTGAAGGAGGGTTCCTTGTCCTTGTACTCCTCCTTAGTGGTTGAACTTGAACTTCTTGCTGCTCTACTTCATCTTGAACTTGAGCAGTTTCTTGTTCATGTAGTACACTCTCCTGATCATGAGTTTGTGAACCTTGTGGTTGTTCTGGTTCAGGATCATTGGTTTCTTGTTCACGTAGTACACTCTCCTGATCATGAGTTTGTGAACCATGTGGTTGTTCTGGTTCAGGATCATTGGCCCCCTCAGGATCAGGATGAGTGGATTCTTCACCCTCTGGTCCAGTATCAGCTGAAGGAGAAGCTGAGTTAGGAGCCACTTGTGGGTTTGAAAAACTGATTCCCAGATTATCCATCAGTATCCTTAGGTTGTTTGCTCTATCTGATGGAGCTTGAGACAGATCCTTCAAGCTATCCCAACTTTTCTCATCATAGAAGCCTCGTGATTCCAAGAACTTCACATCTCTAGAGACCATAACCTTCCTTGTTTCTGGAACATAGCATTTGTAGCCTTTCTGGTTTGGTGAATACCCAATGAAGATAGCTTTGACACTTTTAGCTTCAAGCTTGTTTCTTAGTTCACCTGGTATCAAGACAAAACACGCACACCCAAACACACGCAAATGGTCAATAGATGGATAAGTCTTGTTTAGTACCTCATAAGGAGAGACATCTTGGAGGATCTTAGTAGGAATTCTGTTGATTAGGTAGCAAGCAGTGATCACAGCATCCCCCCAAAACCTTTTGGGAACATTGGTGTGAAACATCATGCTTCTGGCCACCTCCATTAGATGTCTATTCTTCCTCTCAGCTACACCATTTTGCTGTGGGGTATAAGGGCAGCTTGTCTGGTGAATGATCCCATGTTTGTTGAGATGTGCTTTGAAAACATTGCTAGTGTACTCCCCTCCATTGTCTGATCTCAGAATTTTGATCTTAACATTGAAATGGTTAGTTATGTAGTTTTGAAAGTTGATAAAAGCTTCTAACACCCTATCCTTTGATTGAAGCAAGGTTAACCAAGTATATTTTGATTTCTCATCTATAAATGTCACAAAATATTTATGGTTTTCTCTAGATAAACAGGGTGCAGTCCAAACATCAGAGTGAATGAGATCAAAGCAACTTTCATACATGGTTACTGATTTAGGGAAAATAGATTTGCAATGTTTGCCAAGAATACAAGCCTCACAACTATCATTCTTAAAGGAAATACTAGGCAACATCAAGCTCAGTGCACGTGAGTGAGGGTGTCCTAGTCTAGCATGCCACATTGCATCTTTAGGTAAAACAGGAGATGAACTAAAAGCATAAGATAAATCAGACAAGCATTTGGTGTCTTCAAGCAGATATAAGCCCTCCTTGGTCACACCTTTGCCAAGTAAACTACTGGTCTCAATATCCTGAAAGTAGACATCATTAGGACTAAAAACAGCCAAGCAATTCAGATCACTGGTAGCCTTTTTAACAGATAACAAATTGGAGGTAAATGTGGGCATGTAAAATGCCTTTGAATCTTTGTTAAACAGTTTCAAGTTCCCTATACCTTTAATGGGTACTTTCTCACCATTAGCTATCATCACATTACCTAAGGTAGGTTCTATGTTACTGATTAGACTAGCATCACTAATCATGTGGTGAGAAGCCCCTGAGTCTATCACTAGTGGTTTAGGATTCTGACCAGTAGTTTGTAATGCATTTAAAGAGGTTCCAAGAACAATACCAGAGTTTTCCTTGAGGGCTTTGATGAGAGCATCAAGGTCTGACCTCTTGATAGTCTCATCCTGAGTGGTCCTCAAGGTAGACAGAGAACTTGTCGCCATGGTTTTGACTTCACCAGCTGCATTTGAACCAACATGAGAGCGCATGGTTGAGCAGATAGATGGTGTGGATGGTTCTGGCGTGTCTGAGGAGAAGTTTGCTCTTGCATCCATGTACTGACTCCTTGGCTCTTTAAACTTGGCAGGTTTGAGGTGAGGGTGAAGGATCCAGCACTTGTCCTTCATGTGGCCTTTCTTCTTGCAATGATCACACACCCACACCTTCCTATCATCCAGCTTGTAGTATCCCTTGTTAGCTACTGCTACTTCCACCTTGTGTGCCATGGTGAGCTCTCCCTTTCCTTCAAACAAACCCACTGACCCTTGTTCCCTCTGGATTTGAGCACACACTTCATCCAGGGATGGTAGCTTCTCAGCTCTGAGTATGTGCTTAATCAAATCATTGTAGCAAGGGTTAAGGGTCAGAAGTAAACCAAAGACCTTGTCTTGCTCACGCCTTTCATTTAACACCACTGGATCAGTTGTACTTGGTCTAAGCATTTCAAACTCAGCCCACAGTGACCTGAACTTCCCAAAGAACTGATTGAAGTCCATGTCTTCTTGCTTGAGAGAGTTGATGGCTCTCTTCACTTCAAAGACTCTGCTAAGGTTGGAGACATTCCCATACACCTTATACAGAGTATCCCACAACTCCTTTGCGGTTTCACAGTATGAGTAGGCCTCCATTATGGGACCATCAAGTGAGCTCTGGAGGATGTTCAGCACCATAAAGTCCTCTTGACTCCATTTGCCTTCATCTGCCACCATTATCTCCTTGCCATCTTCTCCTTGGATGGTTTGCTTTGGCGCCTCCCCTGAAGTGATATGGGACCATAAGCCTCTTCCACCAAGGGCATTCTTGATCAATCTTGACCATAGAAGGTAGTTAACTCCCTTAAGAGAGACGGGAATAACCATTGCCTTGTTTTGCTCCATTTCAAAGTAGACAGTTGATGAACTCGCCAAACAGTGTTCTTGCCAAAGATTTTGAAAAAATAAAAGAGATTTTGAGAAACTAATCGGATAGAATGAAAGAGGATGGAGAGTAGAAAAGATTTGCGGAAGAAAAATGGATTTAGGAGCTTAGTTGCTCTGATACCATGTAAGTTTATGAAGAATATAGTGAAGAACACTCAAGAACAGCAAGAACAAGAGGGAGAATGGAGAGAATTCGTGAGAGAAGAGAGAGAGAGTAAACAAGTAAAGAGGAGGTTTATTTCTCCCTTACTTAATTCAGAATCAGATTACAACATATAAAGAGTTAAATTAACCCCAGCAGACAAGGAGACAAGGGGACAGGGTAAAAATGAAAGGAACAGTTTCCAGATTTGAATTTGAATTTGAGTTTGCAAGGTATTCCCAACGTCCCTATACTGAATTCATACGGTTTACTTGTCTTCATACAGTATAACACGTGGGGATACCTTGCTCCTCACTCCTGGTTCCTTCCTAGACCTTAACTTGCCTTGTACTTCACTTCAGAGCTTATCTTGCCTTGTACTTCACTTCAGGGCTTATTTCTTCATTTTAATACTTCAGCTCAATATTCTTCTCCTTGTGAATCACTTCAACCGCCACTTTGATCTTTCCTTCTTGCTTTCTCCATCTAAGCTGTCTTTCAGAGGTGCTGCCGGTTTGCCTCTTGTGGTCAGCGTGAGTATAATACTGCCATCTTGGGTCACCGTTGGTCTGCCTCTTTGGTCTGCCTCTTTTGGGTCAGCCATCTTGGGTCAGCCATCTTACAGTAGAGCTCTGCGTGCAATGACAAGCTTGTTTGGATTCCACCAGTTGGTTAGTCTCCATGGTTGGTCTTCATGATTCACATTCTAACAGCCCCCCTCAAGATTGGTCTGGATATGGAATGAAAGCCAATCTTGAAATGGGAATCATGAGTGTACACATCTTCTTCTTTTGTGTGAGCTTCTGTTTTTGTTTTTGTTTGTTGAAGTAGCACCAATAGCACTGCCATCTCCTCCTTGGAATAGCTTGTGTATGTACTGACGTTTATAACAACTTGGATTCACCTTGCTTCTTCATTTGCTTGAACCGCTTCTGATAGGAGCTCTATTGAACTCCTCTCCTCCTTAGTTTCAGCTCCATGAGAGCTTTAGATGTGATCCACAAAACATAAGGTTCTCCTCCTGAGAAGTTTCACACAAGTTTTTTCATTCTTGAAACAACCATCTTGAAAAACACCATCGTGAAAAACACCATCTTGAAAAACACCTTTGTTCTTCTTGTAGCTTCTGGTCTGTTGGTAACACAATTGGATAACCTCCACAGCCACAACTACTTGAGATACAAAGGAACATCATACATGTTTTGATTGATCCACCTCTCCATCTTATGACATCCTTATCTCAACACCCAGGAAAACACTTTTGATGTGTAGGCAAGTAGTCAGCAGTGAGAGAAGGAACAACTTCTTGTTTGGACCAGTTCTGGAACATGTTCATAACTGATTTCCAAAGGCTGTCTTCAACAGCTTCAAATGCCTCCTAAATTTGTGGAAAGGCGCCTCTTGCTTGAAAGGATACTGAACTGCAGCTCCTTGTCTTCTGGACCATCTTGGTCTTCAAAAACTGCATCTTCAGCAGCTCATCAACATCAGCTCTCCAATAGTTCTCTGAAAACTTTGAAGGCTGAACTTCTTTTCTTTCTCCTTAGGCACGCCACTGCTTTTAGAGAATTGGTTGGGAGTATACAAATAGTAACCAGAGTATTGAAGGCCCAAAAACTTGAGCTCTTCCATCAGTAACCAGAATTTTGAAAATTGTTTGAACAGAGATCTTGCTCTGTTTTTGTTTTGATTTGCGTAAGCTTTTGGTTCAGGCATAACACTGCTCTGATACCATGTTGAAATTTAAGGATTTGTAACCCCAAACATTTCTGGTGAAGTACATGAGCATAAGGGGGAAGAAGCTCAATGGCTTTCTTAGTTTTCATTGATAACAGAACATACATATTTATACAAAGTAGAAGACTTAATCCTAAAGCTACTGCACGTCATTTTACACCAGGACACTAAAACCAGGAGCTAAAACCAGCTGAAGAAACTAAGGCCACCTCTTGTTTCATCAGAAATATGTAGCAGCCAATTTTGACTTCTTTGTTGCTGTATAATGAGCAAGCAGCTATTGTTGACTTTTCTTCACCTGCTTGTCACCAGCTTGTGTGCTTGGCCACTTCTCCTTAATGGATCAGTACTGGGCCTGTTTTTCTCATGGCCTCTCTTCATGCTTGATGGACTTCCACTCCTTAAAGGATTGGGCTTCACATCTCCACAAGCATATTGGGCTGCTGGTTCTTCTTTAATTTGATAGGTGGGCTGGTCTTCTTCTTGGTTCATCATGCTATTGGACTCTTCTTGTTGGGCAACTTGTGTAGACAACCTTATTGGGCTACACTGAAATCTTTCCTCACACCAATCTGCACAAAGTGATGTGTGTTTGCTCTTCTCATGCACCTTCTTCATTCTTATTTTTCTCTGGAGCATGAGTGATTGCCACACTCAAATGGATCCCTGAAGGTCTCCATTTTCGTCCTCACTCTGCTCCATAAAGTGATGATAGCTTTGCTGCCCCCAAATCTCTCTTTCACATTCATACTAGGCGCTCTCCATTCCACACCTTCACTTATGTGCTCCTCCTTGTTCTCTTTGGAGTGTAGATATTAGCTTGTCTCACTCAAGCTCCTACATTACGACACATGAAGAGCTTCTCCTCCTGCCACTTGGTTCAGCTCTTCCTGTGTGTTCTCATTTCAACATGTTCTTGTTGCAACCCATCCATACTCCTTGTCCTGGTGCTTCTCTTAGATATCTCAAGATCCTCTCCACCATGTTCCAGTGATGTATCTTGGGTGTTTGCATATGCTGACTGACTTGATTGACTGCAAAACAAACGTCTGGTCTAGTGATGGTAAGGTTGATGAGCTTTCCAACCATTCTCCTATAGTGCTTGACATCTTCATAAGGTTTGTCCTCAAACTCCCCCTCACGCAACACCTTATAGCCATCTTCTAGTGGAGTTTTGGCTGCTCTTCTTCCTAGATCACCTGCCTCATTCAACAAATCAAGTGTGTACTTCCTTTGGGATAAGAACAGTCCCTCTTTAGACCGGCATATCTCAATCCCTAAGAAGTACTTTAACTCACCCAAGTCTTTGATATCAAATGAGGTTTTAAGAAATCTTTTAGTTAAGAGGATACCTTCCTTGTCACTTCCTGTGATGATGATATCATCCACATACACTAGGATCACCACAATTCCTCTTTGACTGGTGAGAGTGAAGAGAGTGTGATCAGCTTCAGACTTCACAAAACCTCTTCCATTGAGAGTGGTGCTGAGCTTGTGATACCAAGCCCTTGGTGATTGTTTCAACCCATAGATAGCTTTCTTCAGTCTAAGAACATTTCCAGGTTTGACAAGGTGTTCTAGGCCAGGAGGTGGTCTCATGTTGACTTCATCTTCCAGCTCTCCTTGTAGGAAGGCATTCTTCACATCCATCTGCCATAGATCCCACTCCAAGTTGACTGCTAAAGAGAGAATGATCCTTATGGTGTGTAGTTTTGCCACTGGTGCAAAAGTATCAAGGTAGTCTTCCCCATATGTCTGAGTAAACCCCCTTGCTACTAGCCTTGTCTTGCGCCTCTCTACTGTTCCATCAGCATTGTACTTGATGGTGAAGATCCAACGGCTTGTCACTGCTTTCTTGCCTTTAGGAAGCTCAGCTTCATACCAAGTATCATTCACTGTCATTGCATTGGTTTCATTTCCAACTGAATCTCTCCACTCCTTGTGCTCCATAGCTTCTTCATACGTCCTTGGGATATACTCCTGATCCAATTCACCAATGAACACTACATGTTCTTGTGGATACTGAGCCAAAGAACACATTGCTTGTATAGGATGAGCTACTGCTTGTGAGTTGAAGTAAACTCGTGTGTTGATCCAATTGGAAGGAGGATTTCGGATTCTGGTACTCCTTCTCAATGGTTGTGTCTGAACATTTCCATCCACAGCTGGTGCTTCCTCATCATCCTTAGACTGATCCTCATTCACCACTAACCCTTCTTGTTACTCATCTTGATCATGAGAAACTGAACTTCCTTGTGGTACATGTTGTTGTTCAGTTCGGTTCCCCCCTTCAGGATCAAGGTGAGTAACCTCAACAGCTTCATCTTCAGGCTCCTCACTCATCTCTTCACTTGGTGGGGTGTGAGGACCTTGTCTGGTCTCATGAACAGGTACAACCCTCTCTTCTGGTATACTGATGCCAAGGCTTTCCATTACCCTTCTCAAATTGATTGCTTTATCTGAGGCTGATTGAGATAGATTCTTCACCTCATCCCAACTCTTCTCATCATAATAACCCTTAGTCTCCACAAACTTCACATCTCTTCTCATCATAATAACCGTTGGAGAGTATCCAATGAACATAGCTTTTGAGCTTTTGGCATCTAACTTGCTCCTCTGTTCCCCTGGTATCAACACAAAGCAGAGGCCTCCAAATACACGCAGATGATCCAAAGAGGGCTTGTTGTTGTTTAGTACCTCAAATGGAGACAAATCATTAAGAATCTTAGTGGGAATCCTGTTGATCAGATAACAAGCAGCCATCACAGCATCACTCCGAAACCTCTTTGGAACATTAGTATGGAACATCATTGACCTTGCCACTTCCATCAAATGCCTATTCTTCCTCTCAGCTACTCCATTTTGTTGTGGAGTATAAGGACAGCTTGTCTGATGTATGATCCCATGCTGAGCTAGACACTGCTTGAAGGCTTGACTTGTATACTCTCCACCATTATCTGACCTAAGAATCTTGATTTTGGCACTGAAATGGTTGAGGACATGGGTCTGGAAATTCTTGAAAGCTTCAAGCACTCTGTCTTTAGACTGGATCAGTGTCACCCAAGTGTACTTAGACTTCTCATCAATAAAAGTCACAAAGTACTTGTGATTCTCTCTAGACAGACAAGGAGCAGTCCAGACATCAGAATGAACAAGGTCAAAGCACTTCTCATAAATTGTACTTGACCTTGGAAAGACTGTCCTACAATGCTTCCCCAAGATACATGCTTCACATCCATCATTTTCAAACACCACACCAGGAAGCATTAGGCTTAGAGCTCTAGCATGAGGATGTCCCAACCTGGCATGCCATGTAGTGCCATCAACTCCCAGAGAAGTACTGATCATGCAGATAGAAGAAGATGGTTCTGTTCTTTTGAGATGATAGAGTTCATCATGACTGTGTCCTCTTCCAATCACCTGCCCTGTCTTTAGGCTTGAAACTCAACATCATCAGGTCTAAATAGCACTTGACAACTCAAATCAACTGTAGCCTTCCTTACTGATAGCAAGTTAGAAGTAAACTGAGGAATATATAAGGCAGATGATTCTCTATCGAACAACCTAAGGTTCCCTATCCCTTCTATCTTAACCTTATCTCCATTGGCTATAATTACATTCCCTGAGGCTGGCTTTACATCACTAATCAGATTCCTATCACTAATCATATGGTGACTAGCTCCTGAATCTATAATGATAGGTTTAGAGTCTGTACCTGCCTTCTTAGCTGAGATGATGGCCTTGGCAGCTCTAATGAAGTCATTCAGATCACTCCTGGTCACTGAGTCATCAGTTCTAGTAGCACCAGCTGCACTTCTCCACGCTCCTTCTTCATTTGAATCACTAATGAAGGCAGAATACATGGTCTTTCCTTCAAATGTCCGAGGTTCAATCTGCTTGAGCAAAGTCCTTGTCATCCTAATATCCATCTTCCTTTGTTTCAAAAAATTTCTTCTATGTTGTTTCTTAGTCCTCTTGCACTCATGAAACAACACAACTTTCCCATTCTTTCTTAGCGTGTTGTTTGTAGGATAACATGACTTCATTTCCTTCTCAAAGAGTGTGTGAGTAGCTTGTTCTTGCTGGATAAGCGCACACACACCTTCTACACTTGGGAGCTTGTCTTCTCTAAGAACATGCTTGATCAGCTGACTGTATGATGGATTTAGAGTGAGTAGCAAACTAAAGACCACATCCTGTTCTTGCCTTTCTCTTAAGACTTCAGGATCACTAGAACTTGGTCTTAGCATGTTATGCTCTGACCATAAGCTTCTAAATTTTCCAAGATGCTGGTTGAACTCTCCTTCTTCTTGTTTCAGGTTGTTGATCTCTTTCTTGATTTCAAACACCCTGCTCAGATTAGAAATGTTGCCATACACCTTCCTAAGTGTATCCCACAACTCTTTGGAGGTCTCACAGTAGGAGTAAGCTTCCAGGATTGAAGCTTCAAGGCTGTTCTGAATGATAGACAACACCATGAGGTCCTCCTGACCCCATTTGTCCTCGCCAGCCAACACCACTTCAGTACCATCCTCTCCTAGGATGGTCTTCTTTGATGGTTGGTCTTCTGTCACATAGAACCAGAGACCTCGTCCTCCCAAGGCTGTCTTGACAAGCCTTGACCATAAAAGATAGTTATCTCCCTTGAGAGTAACTGGAATGTTTACTTTGGTATTTTCCATTTTTGGCAATTTCTGGAGCTGGAAATGAAGAACAGCTGAAGAACAAGATGAACTTTGCCAAAAATAGAAAAGAAAACTCATAGATTTGCGGAAGTTAAGTATAAGAATGAAGAAGAATAGGTCTCAAGAGCATAAGTGCTCTGATACCATGTGAGAATAAGAGATTTAGAGAGAGTTTACTTGCTGGAAACTGAAGAACATGAAGAACAAGAGAGAGAGAGAGGATATTTCGAAATGTAAAGAGAGAGAGAAGGAGAGAAATGATTTCCTTGCTTAATGTGGTTTCTGAGTACAAGTCTATTAATAGACAAACAAAACAAAACAACTAATAAACAATTCAGACAAGTTGAGCAGAGAAAAGATTAAACAAATGGGTCTGAGCAGTCTGAAGAATAGCAGGGGCACGTCCAGCCTTGTTGGAAAGTGACAGGTGACTAATGGTCCCCCCCTCTCTCCATTTGAATTCTTCAGCATGTGACTTATCCCCCCAACGTCTCTTTGCTTCTTGTCAACATCCTCCTTTGGTTCTGAATAGATTAAGCTTCCTTTCTTCTCAAGTTAAACCTTCCCTTGTCTTGCAAGCCACATTAGGTCACTCCTTGACCTAACTGTACGGACAAGTGATTAGTTTATACTTGATCATTCTGGATGCTCCTCTTTCCTTGCTCTCTTCTACTCTGCTATTCATGTCTTCTTGTCAGCAACTTCTCCTTGTCATTTATTTCTTCATGTCAACAGTTTGTAGAGAGAGTAGGAGAATATGTTTGTAGAGAGAGATAGAGGATTTTCGAAAATGAGGAGTCTCTCTCCTAAGTTCTATTACTCTTGCTTGCATATACATTTATAGGAACCAGAGACAAAGACATAAAGAATAAACTAATGAGAAAACAATAAACAAGTGGGTTCTGGCTGAGGGAAAGCGACCCATGAGAACTGTCTCTTCCTCTTAAACAGAACATGTGACCTTGCCCATTTCAAATTTCAAACTCAGTCAAAGATGCTCCAACGGTCTCCTTCTCTTCTTGTGGTTAGGCTGACGAGTTTCCCTGCTTGCCTTGCTCCTCAAGTCAAGTTAGGTCTCTCTAAGTGCCTTGTACCCCAAGACTGTACGGAATACCTTGTACAAAAAGCTTCCGAGTTCCTTTGCCTTTTCTTGTCTTCTTCTCTTGTCTTCTGTCTTTTGGTTCTTCATCTCAATAGGACCTTGGTAGGGATTTTGTTGATCAAGTAGAAATCTGTCATCACAGCATCTCCCCAAAATCTCTTAGGTACATTGGTATGGAACATCATAGTTCTAGCCACCTCCATAAGATGTCGATTCTTTCTCTCAGCCACACCATTTTTCTGTGGAGTATATGGACAGCTAGTTTTATGGATCACCCAATGTTTTGCTAGGTGTTGCTTGAATGCACTGCTGATGTACTCTCCTCCATTATCTGATCTCAAAATTTTTATCTTGGCATTGTAATAGTTAGAGATATAAGTTTGAAAGTTTGTGAATGCATCTAACATCCTATCTTTGGATTGTAGCAGAGTGATCCATGTATACTTTCTCATCTATGAATGTCACAAAATACTTATGATGCTCTCTAGATGCACATGGGGCAGTCCACACATCAGAATGAATTAAATCAAAGCAACTTTCGTAGATAGTAATAGATTTAGGAAACACAGTTTTGCAATGTTTTCGTATGATACAAGCTTCACAATCTTTTTGAAATGAAATACTAGGCAACATGATGTTCAAGGCACAAGAATGGGGATGTCCTAACCTAGCATGCCACATTACATCTTTAGGGAAATTAAAACTTGAATTTAAAGCATAAGAGAAATCGGCTGAAAGCTTGGTGTCTTCAAGAAAGTACAACTCTCCCTTTGTCACACCTTTGCCAACCAACCTACTAGTTTCAATATCCTGAATGTAGACATCATTAGGAGTGAAAGTAACACTGCAGTTCAAGTCATTAGTGGCCTTTTTAACTGATAACAGATTGGAGGTGAAGCTAGGCATATAAAAGGCTTTAGAATCCTTATTAAACAACCTAAGATCACCTATTCCTTTAATTGGTACTTTTCTCCATTAGCAATCAAAACATTTCCTAAGGCAGGAACAATATTTTTAATCAAGTTCAGATCACTAATCATGTGATGGCTAGCTCCTGAATCAATAACTAAGGGTTTTGTCAATTCATAACCAGTTAAAGCATTCATGGAGATACCACTAGTTGAAGCATGTAAAGAAGTACCAAGTGTGTTACCAGAGTTGTCCTTGAGGAGTTTGATGAGAGCCTCAATGTCAGATCGCTTGATGGCTTCATCTTGAGTGTTCCTCAAGGTTGAGCACCTACTTGATGCTAAAGCCTTTCCCTCACCATCTGCATTGCTAGAGCGCATGGTCCCTGGAGCAGATGGTTCACCCATATCACCAGAGAAGTTTGCTCTTGCATCATTGTAGGGTGTCCTGAACTTCTGAGGTTTAAGATGAGGATGGAGGATCCAACACTTGTCCTTTCCATGGCCTTTCTTCTTGCAGTGATCACAGACCCATATCTTCTTGTCTTTATGCTTGTAGAGGCCTTTGTTTGCAACACCTTCAGCCTGGTTCACTAGTACAGTTCCCCTTTACCTCCAAACAGCCCCACTGATCCTTGCTCCTTCTGGATTTGAGAACACACCTCATCCAAAGAAGGGAGCTTCTCTGCTCTTAACATGTGTTTGATTAGATCATTATAGGCTTGATTCAGGGTCAGCAACAAGGCAAAGACCTTGTCTTGCTCTCGCCTATCATTCAGGACTGTAGGATCCACAGTAGATGGTCTTAGCATTTCTAACTCAGCCCACAACGCTCTGAACTTCCCAAAGTGTTGCTTGAAGTCAATGCTTTCCTGGTGAAGAGTGTTGATAGCCCTCTTGACTTCCAAAACTCGACTTAGGTTTGAAATGTTGCCATACACTTTTTGTAGTGTATCCCACAACTCTTTGGAGCTCTCACAATAGTAGTAAGCTGTCATGATAGATGGTTCCAAGCTGTTTTGAATGATTGACAGCACCATGAGGTCCTCCTGACCCCATTTGTTTTCTACAGCAACCACCATCTCTCCACCATCTCTGTCTTGGATGATTTTTGTTGGAGCTTCTCCACTGGAAACATGTTCCCATAAGCCCCTTCCACCAAGAGCTGTCTTGGCCAACCTAGACCACAGAAGATATTTTCCCCCAGTTAGGGTTACTGCTATGACCACTAGTTTAGCATTATCCATCTTGAATAGCTTTTGTCCAGTGGGTAAAAGGGTGAATCAAGAATTTTCGAAATGAACCAAGATGCCCAGAAGAAAATAACAAGCTTTTCGAAATAAACAGAGGGGAAACTGAAGGAGAACTTTAAGAATCAAAGAGATTCTCAAACTGGAAGTATGAACTGGAGAAACAGAGTAAGGAAACAGAGTGAAGAAACAGAGTGAAGAACAGAGTAAGGGAAAGGTGAAAACAGAGTGAATTTGCGGAAGATTATAGAGAGAATAAGGTCTCAAGAGCTTAAATGCTCTGATACCATGTTAGTTTATGAGAATTATAGAGAGATTACGCCAAGAACAGATGAGTTCTGCTCAAGAACATGAAGAACAACAAGAGAGAGAGAAGACAGAGAAGAGAGATTTTAGAGAGAGAGAGTTTATGGAAGCAGAATGGTTTATTCCCATTGTCTTAGGTCTTTACACTCGATGGTCTATTTAAAGGAAAACTACAAGGGTTTCCTCAGACCAGAAATACAATAAACAAAGCAAGAAGGACAAATAATAATAAACAAAGGGGTAGGAACAGTCCAAACTGTCCCACTGTCTTGAATCAGGTTCAGAGCAGGGATAGAGACTGGTCCCAACGGATTGATCCTCTTCTTCACATGTGATCCCATTCCTTTATTATTCAAAATATCTTTCTTGCCTTTAGACAGATGAAGCTTAACCATCTGGAACCCTCTTAGGTCTGCTTACTCCTTTTCTTGACGTGAAGACACACCACAAACCCTAGGTTGTACGGACAAGCTTGATTCACAAGTAACCTTGGATCCAAGTTTTCCTTGCTTATTAATGCTTCATCTCAACACAATCAACACACATGCACCAAGTACCATCCTTCTTAGGTACAAGGAGCACTGGTACAGCACATGGGCTCAAACTCTCTCGGATATGGCCCTTCTCCATGAGTTCCTCTACTTGTCTTTGCAACTCCTTTGACTTAACCGGATTGGTTCTGTAAGCTGGCCGGTTTGGAAGTGTAGATCCTGTAACAAAGTATATCTGATGCTCAATCCCACGCAAGGGAGGTAAACCAATGGGGTTGTCCTCTGGAAATACATCTTGAAACTCCTGCAAAAGAGAAACCATTTCACTCGGATACACCAGTGTAGGATCTATTAAGTCCAAAAGATTTTCTTTAAAAAAAAAGTAAGATAGCTTGTTGTTTAGAGTAGAGAGATCTTTTGATATCACCCATGTTTGCATAGAAGTTTGGTTGCTTAGTTCCAGCCGGTTTGAGGTCAATCTCCTTCTTCTTTTGGATTGAAATCAAATGAATGCTTGTTGGTGAAACCATCATTTATGACTCGGTGATCAGATTGCCAAGGCATCCCAAGAAGTATGTGACCAGCTTCCATAGGTAAGACATCACACAAGACCTCATCTTCATATCTTCCTATGGCTAAGGGGATTAGAACTTGATTAGAGACCCTCATGGCGCCTTCTTCATTAAGCCATTGTAGCCGGTAAGGTTTTGGGTGCTTCTGAACCTTCAAACCCAACTTCTTTACCATTGTCTCACTAGCAGCATTCACACAACTACCTCCATCAACTATGAGGCTGCAAACCTTTCCTTGGACCAAGCACCTTGTATAAAACAGGTTCTCACATTGCTCTAGCTCTTCGGTCTTTTTTTGAAAGCTTAGGAGTCTTCTTTCTACTAAAAGCTTCCCTTGGACTGGTCCTTCTTCATGTTTTCCTCAGTTTCTTCTTGGTCAGGTTCAGTGCTTTCATCTTCTGAAACATACTCACCATCTTCTAGAAGAATCATGATCGTCTTGTTGGTACACTCACTAGCATAGTGACCTCGTCCTTGGCACTTGAAACACTTGACATCCCGAGCTCTGGAACTGGAAGCCTCTGCCTTGGCTTTACCCATGTCAAGGATGCTACTCGGTTTGGTTTCTTCCCTCGGGTAGGGTTTGTTTTCTTTCTGATATGGCCTAGACTCCTTAGGATAGGTTGGCTTCTCTTCCTTAGAGTTGTGTAACCGGTTGGATCTGTTGAGTTGAGGAATGCTGAGAAGCTAAAATAATGGAGGAGTATTGGGTTAAGAGGAATGAGGAGAAGAGAAAGGATGATGTGATCATGGACCAGATCACTAAGGAGAGCAAGGAGAGCTTAGTTGAGTCACATGATGCCACAATGCACCAGCAGCCTGGTGATGATGCTCTAACCATTCCAGAAGGTCCCATGACCCGTTCCAGAGTCAAGAAACTTAAGGAGACTGTTGTAGGATTACTCACTTAACATCCACAACAAGAAGAAAGTCTTGGACAAGGTTTGATCTGAGATGTCTTGATCACCATTCCAGCCATCTCTACATCAAGCTGAGCTAGTGTTTAGGCAAGAGACTTGGTGTGTGCTCTTTTCCTTGCTTTTGGTTTTGTCCCATGAGGTTTTCCGGAGGAAGGTTTTTAACGAGGCCACGACTTGTCTTACAAATCATCTAGGCCCTATCTCGGCCCAAGACTAGCAGAAGTTATTTATGTTTTAAGCTTATGTTATATTTTAAACTATAGTTTCCATTTTAATGTTTTCGAAACACTAGAGAGTATGTTAATATTATCGAGTCTTATTTCTCTCTTGATGGCTCTCTCTCTCCAGAAGTGTGTCGAGTGTATCTCTGGTGTGTTATATCCAGAGCTTTAAGGGTGCTTACTTGGTGTGTCATATCCGAGCTAATCATCTAGGAGTATCAAGAGTTCTCTCATCCCTCTTGTGTCACCATTCAATCCACAAACCTTGAAGAACTTGAGTCCCTGATTTGTTCTTGCAAGGATCTATCCTCCCAATCAACCAAAGAGCATCCTAGGGGCGTGTCATGTGGTATCAGAGCCAGGTTTGGTTAGGGAAGTCTCTTTTTCTCTCTTAACTTTTGTTTGTTTCAGCCGCAAAAACTCATTAATCAATTTGAACAAGAAGAAGATCTAAGTTGTTTAGGGCTGCTCGAAAATCATAGTGTTTTAGACAAGGTTTAAGAGAATTTCCTTTTTGGTTGTTAGGCGAAAGCCCTTGAATTTTTAGACCTAGCCGCATATCCTTTTTTCTTTTACCTTGCCGAGCAAGCTTAATTTTTGTGTTGAGCTTTTTCCCTTTTGCTTCTCGTGTTTACCTATAATCTCTTTATTGGTTATTTTGTTTTCCTTTGTGCAGGCAGCAATGGGGACCGAGACTAAAGAGGAAGCTGAGCTAGTCTGGAAGAACAAGCTGCTCATGGAAGCCATGACTGCGCAACTGAATCAGTATATGGTAGCAACCATGACCGAGATGATGAGGACTAATCTCAATGACCTCCGCAGAGAGTTCAGAGAAGAAGTAAGAAGAGCTACTGGTCAAGGTCACAACCGAGAGACTAGGAGAGAAGAGAGACCTCAGGCAACTCGACAAGAGCATGCTGGTTCTGAAGAAACTGATAACTACTATGAGCATATCAGTTCTTCCTCAAGGCAAAGTCAAAGAAGACATAGACGTGGACAAGAAGGAAGGACAAACCAGAGAGATGAACTTGCTGGTTTGAAGATCAAGATACCCCCATTCCATGAGAAAGCTGATCCGGATGCCTATCTTGAATGGGAGAAGAAGATTGAGCTGGTCTTTCAGTGTAAGCAGTACACAAACCACAAGAAGATCAAAATAGCTGCTACTGAGTTCTATGACTATGCTCCAAGCTGGTGGGATCAATACATTACTACCCGTAGAAGGAATGGTGAGGAACCAGTTGAGACTTGGACAGAGATGAAGTCTATCATGCGCAAGAGGTTTGTTCTGAGTCATTACCATAGAGACTTGCACCACAGGCTCAGGAAGCTTACTCAAGGTTCAAGATCAGTGGAGAAATATTACCAGGAGATGGAGTTGCTCATGCTAAGGGCTAGTATATCCAAAGATAGAGAAGCAACAATGTCAAGGTTCTTGTGTGGTCTAAACCGAGAGATACAAGACAATGTTGAGATGCAACATTATGTGGAGTTAGAAGAGATGTTACACAAGGCCATTCTTGTGGAACAACAGCTCAAGAGGAAGGGACATTCACACAACCACTATGGCTCCAACCGGTTACACAACACCAAGGAAGAGAAGTCCACATATCCGAAGGAGTCTAAGCCATATCAGAAAGACAAAAAGTCCTATCCGAGGGAAGAAACCAAACCAAGCAGTGCTCTTGACAAGGGCAAGGGCAAGGCTGAGGCTTCTAGTTCCAGAGCTCGTGATGTCAAGTGTTCCAAGTGCCAAGGACGAGGTCATTATGCCAATGAGTGTACCAACAAGAGAGTCATGATCCTACTGAAAGATGGTGAGTATGCCTCAGAAGATGACAACACCGAGTCTGACCAAGAAGAAACTGAAGAAGATCATGAAGAAGGACCAGTCCAGGGGAAGCTTTTAGTAGCTAGAAGGCTTCTAAGCTTGCAGACCAAGACTGAGGAGCTAGAGCAACGTGAGAACCTATTCTATACCCGGTGCTTGGTACAAGGAAAGGTTTGCAGCCTCATAGTTGATGGAGGCAGTTGTGTGAATGCTGCTAGTGAGACAATGGTCAAGAAGTTGGTTTTGAAGGTTCAGAAGCATCCAAAACCTTACCAACTACATGTTGGAATGAACAAACAAATCTGGAGTTGATGAAGAGACCAAGCAAATCAGGAGCAAGCAAATCAAGCATCTGGAACAAGCAGATTTGAATCTGTCCGTACAGTATTGCTCCACAAGCAACTCTTCTTGCCCTAACTTACCTTGGAAGGCAAGAAATGAGTTGGAGAGACTTAATATGGACGTTGGGAGCCTCCAGAAGTAAAGGGAATCAAGTTTGAATGGAATTACTCAGTTCTGGTTTGATTTGGACAAGTAGAAGTCACATGGGTGCTTTGGAGAAGCAGCTGGACCTGTCACTATCACACCAAGCTGAATGTGCTTCTTCCTCCAGTCACTTTCTCTTCCTCTGGACGTGCCAGACTGTCCATGCCACAGCCTGATCCACACCAGTCTGCCCCAGCCAGTTCTGAACCTGCTCTGATCTCATTTTCTCTACAAATTAGTTATTTAAGTTTTAATGTTTTATTAGTAGGTTATTGTGCTTTTAATATTTTGTAACTTGGCTATAAAGCCCCCACATGTAACCCACGAAATTCCTAAGGAGAGTTGAGCCTCCTCCTTCACTTATTCTCTGGTTCATAATCTCTCATACTCTCATACTCTCTGAAGTGATAAGTTAACTCTTTCCTTCAACAAATCTCTATTTACTTTATTCTCTCAATCTCTTATTCTCACAAACTCTCAAATACTCTCACTCATAATTTCGTCCATCCTTTTCTTTGGTCCATACTAAACCAGAAGATCACAAACTCTCTCCATAATCCCATCATTCTCACTTAAACTCTCAAAAACACTCTCTCTTTGATTCTTAGTCTTCTGGTCCAAACTAAACCAGAAGCAGATTCTCTTCACCAAAAGCATTCTCCATTTCATTCTCACCAGTTTCTCTCTATTCTCACACTACAATGGTTGAATGAAGAAGGCACCATGAAGGTCTCAAATCAAGTTCTCATTCCTTTAGCCATAGGAAGATATGAAGATGAAGTCTTGTGTGATGTTTTACCTATGGAAGCTGGTCACATACTTCTTGGGAGACCTTGGCAATCTGATCGCCGAGTTATCCATGATGGTTTCACCAACAAGCACTCCTTTGAGGTCAAGGGTCGCAAGACTGTCCTGGTTCCCTTGACACCTAAGGAAGTTCAGCATGATCAGATTCAACTCCAAAAGAAGAAGGAGATTGATCTCAAACCGGCTGGAACTAAGCAGCCAAACTTCTATGCAAACATGGGTGATATCAAAAGAACTCTCTACTCTACACAATCAGCTATCTTACTTGTGTTTAAAGAAACTCTTTTGAACTCAACAGATTCTACACCGGTGTATCCGAGTGAAATGGTTTCTCTTTTGAAGGAGTTTCAAGATGTATTTTCATAGGACAATCCCATTGGTTTACCTCCATTGTGTGGGATTGAGCACCAGATAGACTTTGTTCCAGGATCTACACTTCCAAACCGACTAGCTTACATAACCAATTCGGTTGAGACCAAGGAGTCGCAAAGACAAGTAGAGGAACTCATGGAGAAGGGCTATATCCGAGAGAGTTTGAGCCCATGTGTTGTACCAGTGCTCCTTGTGCCTAAGAAGGATGGTACTTGGCACAACAAGACGAAAGTCTTGGACAAGGTTTGATCTGAGATGTCTTGATCACCATTCAAGCCATCTCTACATCAAGCTGAGCTAGTGTTTAGGCAAGACATTTGGTGTGTGCTCTTTTCCTTGCTTTTGGTTTTGTCCCAAGAGGTTTTCCGGAGGAAGGTTTTTAACGAGGCCACGACTTTTCTTACAAATCACCTAGGCCCTATCTCGGCCCAAGACTAGCAGAAGTTATTTATCTTTTAAGCTTATGTTATATTTTAAACTATAGTTTCCATTTTAATGTTTTCGAAACCCTAGAGAGTATGTTCTCTGGTTTCTTTTATTTAAGGGTTTTCCCTAACCCTATTGTACTCAAGCAATCTAATATTATCGAGTCTTATTTCTCTCTTGACGGCTCTCTCTCTAGAAGTGTGTCGAGTGTCTCTCTGCTGTGTTATATCCGGAGCTTTAAGGGTGCTTACTTGCTTTGTCATATTCGAGCTAATCATCTAGGAGTATCAAGAGTTCTCTCATCCCGCTTGTGTCACCATTCAATCCACAAACCTTGAAAAACTTGAGTCCCTGATTCGTTCTTGCAAGGATCTATCCTCCCAATCAACCAAAGAGCATCCTAGGGGCGTGTCAAAGGATAGGGGAGGTTTTGTGTCGACCATGTCCGTACAGGCCGTACAGGCGGTACAGGCCGTATAGGCCGTACAGGCCGTACAGATCATGGTCGAACCAAAACACTCGACCAAAGGTAAAACTGCATCCGGGTATAACAAGGAGTAACTAGGGACGCTTACTGTGCCTTCCCTTGATCTATCTGGTAAAAAGAAGTGTGGATAAGGCGCAGACAGGTTGGAAAGTGATCAGCATCTTCCCAAAGATGCTGATGCTCTTCTTGTGGCTCTCCTTTGTCGACCGTTTGAAATAAGCGTGCCTAGTCTCTTCTGTCCACATATTTGCTCTTCCTTGCTTTTCTGAAAACCCTTGTAGCTCCTCTATATATTAATCTCGTCGAGTATCAATAAGAATTATACATTTCTCTTCTTTATTTTCTCTCTTAGCCGAAATGGCTCTCTATACAAATTTGTTCTTAATCTCTCTATTCTCTTAGTTTCTCGTTGATTCTGTCTACACAATCACTTCTATTCTCTTATTCTCTAAAGATTTCATGGTATCAGAGCCAGGTTACTGATAATTTGGGTTTGTGTTCTTCGTGTTCTTCAAGTTCTAAAGCAAAGTTCGAACCTTTCTTGAGATCCAAGGAAAGTTTAAAAGTTTGAAGCTTTCTCTCTAGTTTTCTAAGATCTTTCCGGGTTGATTCATCTCAAAGTCTCAACCTTTCTTAGATCTAAACCTCGAGTGTTCTTCAGCTTCAAAGTTTCAAGATTTTCTAGATTTGGGTACTCAAGAACAAAATGGAAGGAAGCAAGATGTTGGCGATTCCGGTTACATTGAAGGGGAGTGGAAACTACCTCTTATGGTCAAGGCTGGTGAAAACAGCTGTTGGAAGCAAGGGTCTGTGTAGTCACATCACGGATGGACCTCCAAAACCTGCTGCTGAGAAGGAAGAAGGCGAAGGAGTAACTGAGCTTGCTCTAGCTGATGAGAACAAATGGGTTCAAGAGGATATGATTGTGGTCACCGTGCTGCAAGCCTCTCTTCAGACCTCACTCCTTGAAGCTTATAGCTACTGTGAGACAACAAAGGATCTATGGGACACTCTCCAGAAGGTCTATGGCAATACATCTAATCTGAGCCGGGTGTTTGAGGTGAAAAGGGCTATCAACACGCTTGTGCGGGAAGAGGTGGAGTTCACTACGCACTTGGGAAAGTTCAGGGCTCTATGGTCTTAACTCGAGACGCTAAGGCCGAGCACACAGGATCAAGACATCATCATGGAAAGGAAGGAGCAAGATCAAGTCTTTGGCTTGCTTCTAACCTTGAATCCGGTCTACAATGACCTGATCAAGCACATCTTGAGGTCATCTAAGCTGCCATCCTTGGAGGAAGTGTGTGCTCAGATCCAGAAGGAAGAGGGTTCGCACGGATTGTTTGGAGGAAGAGGTGACCTTTCCTTGGCCAACAAGGCAGAGGTCACTCAAGCTAAGAAGGCAATGTACAAGCCTGAGGAAAGGAGATATGGTGAGGATAGGAGGTTTGGAGGCAACTGTGATCATTGCAAGAAGCTGGGTCACAAGAGGACTCAGTGATGGATATTTCATCCCCATCTCAAACCAACCAAGTTCATGAAGGAGAGGGAAGGAAGAGCTCACCTTTCCAATGAAGCAAGTGAAGCGGGTCCTTCTGGAAATGGGTCTACTGCTCGTGAAGGTGAAGGGAAGGCTATGGCATCTCAACACACTTCAGTCAAGAACATGGATCAAGAGCCCATAAGGAGGTCCGATATTGATGCTCTCATCAAAGCTCTTAAGGAGAATGGTAACACACTCGGAAAAACCCTTGGTTACACTCATACTGCTTATAGAATGCCTAAGACTCTTGATCAGATAAATACTCTAGGAGAATCACATAGATCATATGCTGCCACTAGTATATCAACAAAACCATTAGTTGTTGATTCTGGTGCCTCTCATCACATGATATGTGACACCAGTCTTATAAAGGATCTAGAACCGGCTTATGGTCATGTTATGATTGCAAATGGTGATAGAGTAGCTATAAAAAGAAATTGGAACCTTGAGCTTGTTTGATAAAGAGTCTAGAGCTTTCTATATACCTGAGTTTATTTCAAATCTCTTATCGGTCAAGAAATGCACTAATTATCTTCAATGCAATGTTATCTTTAGTCCTAATGTTGTGAAGTTTCAGGATATTGAGAGCAGTAAGTTGATTGGGAAAGGAGTAACCAAGGGAGATCTTTATATGCTTGAAGACCTTACCCCCATTTCAATTTCTAGTTACTCTTAGTTCTGTTTCTACTTCAAATAATGATGCTTTGTGGCATGCTAGATTAGGACATCCCCATGTTAGGGCTCTTATCTTAATGTTACCTGGTGTTCTGTTTAAGAATAATGAATGTGAAGCATGCATTTTGGGTAAACATTGGAAGACAGTCTTTAAGAAATCAAATACTATCTATGAGAAGTGTTTTGATCTTGTTCATTATGATGTTCGGACTGCTCCTTGTTTATCTAAAGAGAACTATAAGTATTTTGTTACATTCATTGATGAGAAATCTAAATACACCTGGCTAACACTCATTAAGACTAAGGATAGGGTGCTTGATGCATTTAGATTTTTCAAACCTATGTTGCTAACCATTATAATGTCAAGATTAAGATTTTCAGATCAGATAATGGTGGGGAATACATGGGCCATGCTTTCAAAGATCATCTAGCTCAACATGGGATCCTTCATCAAACAAGTTGCCCTTATACTCCACAACAAAATGGAGTGGCTGAGAGGAAGAACAGACACCTAATGGAAGTGGCACGGTCGATGATGTTTCAAACCAATGTTCCAAAGAGGTTCTGGAGTGATGCTGTAATGTCTGGTTGCTATCTCATCAACCGGATACCAACCAGAGTCTTAGAGTATCAGTCTCCATTTGAAATCCTGAACAAGGTCAAGCCTTCTTTGGATCATCTAAGGGTATTTGGGTGCTTGTGCTACGTGCTGGTGCCAAGAGAAATGAGGAACAAGTTGGAGCCTAAGAGTACTAAAGCAATGTACATCGGCTATTTCATAACTCAAAAGGGATACAAATGCTTTGATCCCTAAACAAGGAATCTGTTAGTATCTCGGGAAGTCAAGTTTCTAGAGTCAAGGGGATACTATGAAGAAAAGAGCTGGGAAGATCTTAAGGATCTAGCTCAACCATCTGATAAGGCTGCGAGCCTTAGGATGATCATGGAAGGACTTGGGATCAATCTGACCCAGGATCAGCAAAGGGTGCCTAAACCGCATGAAGCTGAAGAACCATCCCACCTTGATCATGAGGGGGGATATGAACCAGGGGAAGATGGTATAGAAGAAGAAAATGCTCCAAGTCCTGATCAAGGGGTGATGGAACATGAGGAAGCAAAGGAGGTGCCTGAACCATAAGGCCAAGAGGAGCATGAGGAAGCAGTTGAGGAGGTACAAGTCCCATTAAGGAGAAGTACTAGAGTAAGAAGACATCCATTTAACTGGGTGAATACCAGGGTATACTACAATGCTCAAGTCGTTGCTCATCCTAGTCAAGTTGTATGTACTTTTGCCGATTTTCCTAAGGAGCATTGTGCCGTCATTATCAGTCTGGATGAAAGTCAAGTTCCAAGATCGTATGAGGAAGCTGTGGAGGATAAAGAATGGAAGAAATCTGTAGATGATGAAGCAGGTGCTATGATAAAGAATGAGACTTGGTATGAGAGTGAGCTTCCAAAAGGGAAGAAGGCTGTTACTAGTAGATGGATCTTTACCATCAAGTATCTACCAAATGGGAAGATAGAAACGAAGAGAACCAGACTTGTTGCAAGGGGTTTCACCCAACCCTATGGAGAGGATTATGTGGACACCTTTGCTCTTGTGGCAAAGCTCCATACTATTCGAATTGTCCTCTCCATTGCAACCAACTTGGGATGGAACCTATTGAAAGTTTGACAGAGATTGAGAGAAGAGGACAAGAATAAGAGACTGAGAGAGATTTAGACTAAAGAAGAAGAGACTCGGCGAGAGAGACTTGAAACCATTGAGAGAGACTAAAAGAAAAGACTGAAGGTTTCGTTATCTTATTGATGAAAAAGGTTTACAAATATATATAGAGGAAGAGTAAAGCCCTACAACGGATACAAGATAAGGTTCTGGATAAGTTTTTCAACAGGCGTGTGGAGTCAAAGACCAGGAGCGTCCCGTTTGAATTCTTGTGGCTGGAAAGCTTCACACACGAGATTCCTTTGGCATCTTGACCAGATACTCTTCCAGCACGAGCCAGCCTGTCAAACGCGCGCCTCAGTCAAGCTTGATCCGCTTGGTAACTAGTAAGAGTAACTCTGGGTCGAGTTACTCTTACCCGGGTAACTTTTCTCGCCCTCGGTAAACTGCTTCGCCTAAGTTGTATGGCTAAGTTGTACGGCCTAGTCGTACGGACATGTACGAACAGCTCTAAACCATTTCCTCTCCTCTTCATAAGCCTTCCTCTATCATATTATAACCTTTGTTCAACACTCCCCCTCAAGCTTGACCATGTGGAACAAGTCAAGCCTGGAATGCCATGAGATCTTCCTCATTAAAAACCTTGCCAAAGAAAACTCTCCTTAGGGATAAAACCTCAAGGAAAAGAGTAAAGATCCCATGGCGAGGGGATCAGTTCTTTCTGGTAAGATCCATGAGTCCAAGACGAGTGTGGATGGACTCAATGGTCTCCTACCTAGCTGCTTTAGTAAACACATCAGCTAGCTGATCTTCACTCCGGGTGTAGCATGGCAAGATGTCTCCGGATACTATCATTTGCCTCACCTTGTGGCAATCAACCTCAATATGCTTTGTCCTCTCGTGGAAAACTGAGTTGGAGGCAATGTGTATAGCTGCTTGGTTGTCACAGTGCATGGTCATGGGTGTACCTTGATCAATCCCCAAGTGCTTCAGTATACCCTTGATCCAAATCAACTCATTTGTAAGCTTCAACATGGCTCTATACTCGGCTTCAGCACTGGAACAAGACACCACCTTTTGTTTCTTACTCTTCCAGGTGACAAAGTTTCCACCAATGAATGTGCTATAACCAGTGGTCGACTTCCTATCCATCCTATCCCCAGCCCAATCTGCATCACAATATCTAACCACTTATGTGCTCTCATTGCACCCATCCAAACTCCTTGACTTGATGTTCCATTCAGGTACATGAGTAGCCGGTTCACCATGTTCCAGTGATGATCCTTAGGTCCTTGCATGTGTTGGCTAACCTGATTCACAGCAAAGCATATATCAGGTCTTGTGATTGTCAAATAGATTAACTTACCAACAAGCTTCCTATAAAGCTTAGCATCTTGAAAGGGTGGGCTGTCTTCTATCTCCCCCTCTCGTGGTAGTTTATATCCTTCTTACAAGGGTGTCTTGGCTGTCTTCCCTTCTGGTATACCTGCGTCTTTCAAAAGATCAAGTGTATACTTTCTTTGGGATAGAAATAAACCTTCATTCGATCTACACAACTCTATTCCAAGAAAGTATTTCATCTCTCCCAAATCTTTAATTTCAGACACAGATTTCAAGTATTCTTTTGTAGCTTGTATACCTTCCTTGTCACTTCCAGTAATGATGATATCATCAACTTATACTAGAAGGACAATGATACCTAGGAGAGATGTGAGAGTGAAGAGGGTATGGTCGAGCTCGGATCTCTTGAAGCCTCTCTCATTCAAGGTAGTACTCAGTTTGTTGTACTAGGCTCTTGGTGATTGCTTGAGACCATATATAGCCTTCTTCAGCCTCAGGACATTCCCTTCTTTTACCAAGTGTTCAAGACCCGGTGGTGGATGCATATACACCTCATCTTCAAGTTCCCCATGAAGGAAAGCATTCTTCACATCCATTTGCCATAGACCCCATCTTAGATTAACCGCAATTGACAATACTATTCTGATGGTATAAAGCTTTGCAGCCGGAGCAAAGGTGTCTAAGTAGTCTTCACCATATGTTTGAGTGAAACCCCTTGCAACAAGTCTAGTCTTATTCCTGTCTATCTTTCCGTTTGCAGGATACTTGATGGTGAAGATCCACCTACTTGATACTGCCTTCTTCCCTCTTGGAAGTTCACTCTCATACCATGTATCATTTTTGATCATGGCATTTGCTTCAGCACCAACTGACTCCTTCCATTCTTTATCCTTCATAGCTTCATCATAAGAATTTCGAATGTAACTCTGATCTAGGTTAACCATCAGTACACAATGATCTTCAGGGTAGTGAGCAAGAGAGCATGAGACTCGAGAAGGATGTTCCACTGCTTGAGCATTGTAGTACACTCTGGTGTTAATCCAATTGGTTGGAGGGTTTCTGATCCTAGTGCTTCTTCTCAGTTGTTGCTCTTGTTGTTCAACTGCCGGCTCTTGATCTTGTCCTTCTTCATCATTTACTGACCCTTCTCCTTCTTTTTGCTCTTGTTGCTCCACACTTTGATCATGAGAACCTGATTGTTCTCCTTCTTCTTGAGTATTTTCTTCAGGTTCATTTCCCCCTCATGGTCGAAGTGGGGAATCTGATCTTCTTCATTTGTATTGGGGGGACCTTGAGGTTGTCCTCCTCCATTCCTTGGCTCTTGAGAAAGATTAATCCCAAGACCCTATAGTATTATCCTTAGGTTGGCCGCCTTATCTGATGCAAGATCTTTTAGTTCTGCTTGATTCTTCTCTTCATAATACCCTCTTTCTTCAACAAACATCACTTCCCTTGACACCAGCACCCTCCTTGTAACCGGATCATAGCACGTGTACCCCTTTTGAGTTGGTGAATACCCTATGAACATCCCCTTGGTACTCTTTGCATCTAGTTTGTTCCTCAACACTCCTGGTCTTAACACAAAGCATAGACAACCAAAGACTCGAAGATGATCCAAGGTTGGTCTATACCCGTTTAAGACCTCAAATGGGGACTTGTCTTCAAGGATCCAGGTTGGAGTTCTGTTGATTAAGTAACAAGCCGTAGACACTGCATCACTCCAGAACTTCTTTGGGACATTGGCCTGGAACATCATCGACCTTGCAACCTCCATGAGGTGTCTGTTCTTTCTCTCGGCCACTCCATTTTGTTGAGGTGTGTAAGGGAAACTTGTCTGATGAAGAATTCCATGTTGAGATAAGTGTTGCTTGAATGCTTGGCTAGTGTACTCCCCTCCATTATCTGATCTAAAAAAATTCAACTTGGCATTAAACTGGTTAGTCACAGGTGTATTTAGACTTCTCATCTATGAATGTTACAAAATACTTGTGATTCTCTCTAGATAAGCATGGCGCAGTCCAAACATCAGAGTGAATCAAATCAAAACAATGCTCATAGATGGTTGATGATTTATGAAACACAGTCTTACAATGCTTGCCTAAAATACAAGCTTCACAATCATTATTCTCAAACATAACACCTGGAACCATTAAGTTTAAAGCTCTGACATGAGGGTGTCCTAGTCTAGCATTCCACAAAGCATTCTTATTCAAAACAGGAGCAGAAACAGAAGTAAACGAGCATCTATCATCAGGCACAGAACTAAGCTCTTCAAGCATATAAAGATCTCCTTTGGTTACTCCTTGCCCAATCAATCGGCTGCTCTCAATATCCTGAAACTTGACATCATTAGGACTGAATATAACATTGCAATGCATATCAGTGGTACATTTCTTGACAGAGAGTAAGTTTGAAGTAAACTCAGGCATGTAAAAGGCTCTAGATTCTTTGTTAAACAATTTCAGCTTGCCTACACCTCTTATTGGTATCCTATCTCCATTTGCTATCATTACATGTCCATTAGCCGGTTCTATATCTCTAATAAGACTAGTATCACTAATCATATGATAAGATGCACCAGAATCCACTATCAATGGCTTAGACATGTTATGAGCAGTATGAGAATGACCAATCATCCTAGAATCAGTGTGAAAGCTATCCGGTTGTTCAACAATACTAGCAACCCTATATGCACCAAATGTATACCCTTTGACATTACCAAAAGTGTTACCATTATCCTTGAGCATTTTAATTAGAGCATCCATCTCAGACCGGGGGATGAAATCATGCTCATTGAGGCGTGGCTGATGGGCAGTGTAAGTCACTAGGGCCTTTCTCTCACCACCTTCACGACCTTCTGTCTCATTTCCCTTGGTTGAAGTCCCAGCACCCGTTTGATCACCCGTTCCATAGGTCACATTAGCTCTTCCTTCCCTCTCCTTCATGAACTTGGCCGTCTTGAGGTGAGGATGGAGAATCCAGCATTGACTCTTCTTATGACCATGCCTTTGCAATGATCACAGTTTCCATTGAACCTCATGTCTTCAAAGTTCCCAGCAACCCTTCTATCTTCATACTTATGGACTCGATTAGCCTGAGGCACCTCGGCTTGGTTGGAAAGAGTAAGCTCCCCTTTTCCTCCAAATAGCCCAAGGACCCTTGTTCCTTCTGGATTTGAGCACAAACTTCTTCAAGAGTGGGCAGCTTCTCGGATCTAAGGATATGTTTGATCAGATCATTGTAGGTAGTGTTGAGTGTGAGCAAGAGTCCAAAGACCTTGTCTTGCTCACGCCTCTCATTCAACTCATCCGAATTTGTGGTGCTAGGCTTAGCATCTCGAGCTCTGACCACAAAGCCCGGAACTTTCCCAAGTGTTTAGTGAACTCCATGTCTTCTTGAGCTAGGTTGTTGATAGCCCTCTTGATCTCAAACACTCGTGTGAGGTTTGAGATGTTTCCATACACCTTTTGGAGAGTATCCCATAGATCTTTAGCATTCTCACAGTAGCTGTAGGCCTCCAAGATCGACGGATCCAGTGAGCTCTGGAGGATGGGCATCACCAGATTATCCTCCTGGATCCACTTAAGTTCATCACAAACCACCACCTCTTTGTCGCCTTCATGAGTAATGAGCTTTGGAGCTTCGTCTTCAAGGACATGGTTCCAAAGGCCCTTACTTCCCACAGCTGTCTTCACCACACGAGACCAAAAAAGGTAGCTTCCACCATTGAGAGTAACCGGAATGACAGTAGTCTTCATGTTCTCCATTTCGAATCAAAAGAGTGAAACTTGCAGTTTATGAATGGAAAGGTTGAGACTTTGAGCAAGAACGGATCAAATGAACCCAGATTCGAGTGAACCTGGCTCTGATACCATGAAAGTTTGATAGAGATTGAGAGAAGAGGATGAGAATAAGAGACTGAGAGAGATTTAGACTAAAGAAGAAGAGACTCGGCGAGAGAGACTTGAAACCATTGAGAGAGACTAAGAGAAAAGACTGAAGGTTTCGTTATCTTATTGATGAACAAGGTTTACAAATATATATATATATGAAGAGTAAAGCCCTACAACGGATACAAGATAAGGTTCTGGATAAGCTTTTTCAACAGGCGTGTGGAGTCAAAGACCAGGAGCGTCCCGTTTGAATTCTTGTGGCTGGAAAGCTTCACACGCGAGATTCCTTTGGCATCTTGACCAGATGCTCTTCCAGCACGAGCCAGCCTGTCAAATTCGCGCCTCAGTCAAGCTTGATCCGCTTGGTAACTAGTAAGAGTAACTCTGGGTCGAGTTACTCTTACCCGGGTAACTTTTCTCGTCCGCGGTAAACTGCTTCGCCTAAGTTGTACGGCATGTACGGCCTAGTGGTATGGACATGTACGGACAGCTCTAAACCATTTCCTCTCCTCTTCATAAGCCTTCTTCTATCATATTATAACCTTTGTTCAACACCTATGGCAAATGGATGTGAAGAATGCCTTCTTGCAAGGAGAATTGGAAGAAGAAGTATATATGTATCCTCCTCCGGGTCTTGAGAGTCTAGTAAAACCAGGGAATGTTCTAAGTTTAAGAAAGGCTATCTATGGGTTGAAGCAGTCTCCAAGAGCCTGGTACCACAATTTAAGCATTGCCCTGAATGGCCAAGGCTTCATCAAATCCGAGCTTGATCACACCCTAGTCACCCTTGCCTCTACATCAGGTATCATTGTTCTCCCAGTCTATGTTGATGATATCATCATAACTCGGAGTGACAAGGAAGGTATTAAGAATACTAAGGATTATCATAAATCTGTTATTGAAATTAAAGACTTGGGAGAAATGAAGTACTTCCTTGGAATTGAGATTTGTAGATCCAAGGAAGGGTTGTTCATGTCCCAAAGGAAGTATACTCTTGATCTTTTGAAAGATGCAGGTAAACTTGGAGGTAAGACATAAAGGATGCCCATGGAGGATGGGTATAAGGTTCCTCGTGAGGGGGATATAGAGGATAGCAAACCATTTCATGATGCCAAGCTTTACAGAAAGCTAGTGGGTAAGCTAATATACTTAACCATCACACGTCCTGATATTTGGTTTGCTATGAACCAGGTGAGCCAACACATGCAAATCCCAAAGGAGCACCACTGGAACATGGTTCACCTGGCCAAGGAGTATGGATGGGATGCAACAACAACACTGAAGTGGTTGGTTACTGTGATGCGGATTGGGCTGGTGATAGAGCAGATAGGAAGTCCACTACGGGCTACTGCACATTCATTGGAGGGAACCTAGTTACATGGAAGAGCAAGAAGCAAAAGGTGGTGTCTTGCTCTAGTGCTGAAGCCGAGTATAGAGCAATGCTGAAGTTGACAAATGAGCTTGTCTGGATTAAAGGCATCTTGAAGCACCTTGGTATTGAGCAGTCCACTCCAATGACAATGCATTGTGACAACCAAGCAGCCATCCACATAGCCACCAACTCGGTATTCCACGAGAGGACCAAGCACATTGAGGTTGATTGCCACAAGGTGAGGCAGATGATTGGGTTAGGAGTGATCTTACCTTGCTATACCAGACGTGAGGACCAGCTAGCTGATATATTCACTAAGGCAGCTAGACAAAAGACAATGGAGTCCATCCATGGCCGGTTGGGACTCATTTATCTAACCCAACTTAGCTAATCCCCTGCTATGGGGTCTTTACTCTTTTTCCCTCATCAAGGTTTTATCCCAAAAGGGTTTTCCTTGGTGAGGTTTTTAATGAGGAAGACCTCATAGCCTTCCAAGCTCGACTTGTTCCACATGGTCAAGCTTGAGGGGGAGTGTTGAGTTGAGGAATGCTGAGAAGTTACAATAATGGATGAGTATTGGGTTAAGAGGAGTGAGTAGAAGAGAAAGGATTGTGGAGGTTTTGTGTCGACCATGTCGGTACAGGCCGTATAGGCCGTACAGATCATGGTCGAACCAAAACACTCGACGAAAGGTAAAACAGCATGCGGGTAAAACAGGAAGTAACCAGGGACGCTTACCGTGCCTTCCCTTGATCTATCCGGTAAAAAGCAGTGTGGATAAGGCGTGGACAGGCTGGAAAGTGATCAGCATCTTCCCAAAGATGCTGATGCTCTTCTTGTCGCTCCCCTTGGTCGACCGTTTGAAATAAGCGCGGCTAGTCTCTTCGGTCTGTTGAACAAAGGTTATAATATGATAGAGGAAGGCTTATGAAGAGGAGAGGAAATGGTGTAGAGCTGTCCATACATGTCCGTACAACTAGGCTGTACAGGCCGTACAACTTAGGCGAAGCAGTTTACCGAGGGCGAGAAAAGTTACCCGGGTAAGAGTAACTCGACCCAGAGTTACTCTTACTAGTTACCAAACGGATCAAGCTTGACTGAGGTGCGCGTTTGACAGGCTGGCTCGTGCTGGAAGAGTATCTGGTGAAGATGCCAAAGGAATCTCGCGTGTGAAGCTTTCCAGCCACAAGAATTCAAACGGGACCCTCCTGGTCTTTGACTCCACACGCCTGTTGAAAATCTTATCCAGAACCTTATCCTGTATACGTTGTAGGGCTTTACTCTTCCTCTATATATTTGTAAACCTAGTTCATCAATAAGATATCGAAACCTTCAGTCTTTTCTCTTAGTCTCTCTCAATGGTTTCAAGTCTCTCTCGCCGAGTCTCTTCTTCTTTAGTCCAAATCTCTCTTTCAGTCTCCTATTCTCGTCCTCTTCTCTCAATCTCTATCAATCTTTCATGGTATCAGAGCCTGGTTCACTCGAATCTGGGTTCATTTGATCCATTCTTGCTCAAAATCTCAACTTTTCACTCTTTTGATTCGAAATGGAGAACATGAAGATTACTGTCATTCCGGTTACTCTCAAAGGTGGAAAATACCTTATTTGGTCTCGTGTGGTGAAGACAGCCGTGGGAAGTAAGGGCCTTTGGAACCATTTCCTTGAAGACGAAGCTCCAAAGCTCATTACTCATGAAGGCGACAAAGAAGTGGTGGTTTGTGATGAACTTATGCGGATCCAGGAGGATAATCTGGTGATGTCCATCCTCCAGAGCTCACTGGATCTGTCGATCTTGGAGGCCTACAGCTACTGTGAGAAGGCTAAATGATGAGGACATTCAACCAGAGCTTGAACCAGACCTAACTGAACCTGATATCCAAGACATGATCAGCAAGATAACTAAGGCAGAGACTGTTCAAGAAGTGCCAGTACCAACCGTATACAAGGGAGCTATAACCAGACAAAGAGCTAAGATACTTCAACATAAGTTTAATGAGAGCATGATACTTGCTTCTGATCTTGAACAGGTTAACACCACTAAAGAAGCTACTGATGATAGCACCAAGATGGATGCCCTGAATATGGGAGAGCCAAGCTTGAAGGATGATGGACCGGATGAACATACCAAAGCATCAAGAGGAGATCCCTGGCCATTCATTCCAAACCACAATCACAACAATCTGATGATCATTGCCATAGAAGACCAACTTGCCTAGCAAGACTCTTGGACTGATCAAGTAACTAGGCCAAGCTCCTTGTGTGTGCTCTTTTCCTTGCTCTTGGTTTTGTCCCAGTGGGTTTTACGGAGGAAGGTTTTTAACGAGGCCACAATCTGCTTCACATAATTCCTAGATGCTATTTCGGTCCAAGCTATGACGAATTATGTCATTTTGTTATATTTCCTTTTTTTAAACTATAGTTTTTATTTCCTGACCTAAAGGAGCCTGTTCCTTTAGTCCTATTTATAGTTTTTGCACGCCCCCTTTCTTTGGGCAGTCTTGAATAAACAGAAAAGCTTTTCTTCGGAAACTCTAGAATTCTCTCTCTAGAATTCGCCTCCTTTCTCTCTGCCTTGTGAGACCAGTACCTCCACGGCCTAGAGAAGCTTTGTGTTGTATCACGAGTCCCTCCATTCCTCGTGTGGTGCACTTCAATCCATCAAGTTACTTCTGTCCAGATTCCTTTGGTTGATTAGATCAATCCAGACGAGTCACCCCTTGTGCAGATCGGCTCCTTCTCTTGTACTAAGAGTCATACAGCCTTTGATAGCTTAGGCTTGTATCATTTCTGGTATCAGAGCTGAAGTTCCTTCAGCATCAGGTTGCATCTATCCTATCTCTTCTTACTTGCAATCGTTTATTTTTGTTTTGCATTCACGAAATAAAACCCATAAAAAGTCATATTGTTTCTGTTGCATCTAGTTTAACTTGTTCAATTTCATAAAGAAAGAAAACCTTAAAAAGAAATCGATTTGTCTCTTTTGCATCTAGTTGTTTCATCTTTCTTAAACACGTTTGTTCATCCTGTTCTTATTGATGTCGAGTTTAGGTTGTCCCTAGATCATTACTTTCGTGCAAAAGAATCAGAAAAAAAGTGTTAGTATTAAGTGCATATCCGGTTTTCCATTTTGGTCGATACTATTTTCCTTTTTGGTCGATACTCTTTTCTTTTCCATTTATTTTGCTTGCAAACCACTCCTTTTCTTTTCTCTTCAGTTTTTTTTTTCGAATTTTAAAACTCAAAAAAAAAGTAGTTTAACTTATTTTAATTATTACTCTTCAAATTTAAAAAAAAAATATATATTCTTCTTGTCTTTCCTTTTTATTAACTCAAGCAGAAACTTAGGTCTTCTTTGTTTCTTGTTAGGTTAATCGACAGCAGCCATGGGGGAAGCAGCTGAGCAAGTCGCCCTCATGCAGATGTTTGCAGCCTTGAGAGAAGACATGATGGCAATGCGCCAAGACCTTGGAGATCGGCTAACTAGGGTCGAGCAAAGACCAACAATGCAAGCAGTCCGGAATGTTGACAGGTTCCTCAATCCAAACCAAGGCAACAACAGAAGAGAAGGTGTGCACCACAATGACAATCCGGAGACTAGTACACGGAATCAACAGACTGATGAAGAGACTGGCCAGCAACGTGTCCCTAATCCAACCCAAAGAGCAGGCCTTCAGCCAGATGACTATGGTGATGAGGAAGGAGAGGAGTTCTTGCCCCCACCTAGAGTTCCTCGCCGGCAAAACAGGCACCAAGAGTTTGAAGAAGAGGACTACTTACCTCCCTTGAGAGCTCCTCGCCAACAGCACCACCACCAAGGGCGGGAACACATCAAGATGGAAGCCCCAACCTTTGCTGGAAAGGTTGATCCTGAAGCTTACCTTGATTGGGAGAAGAGGATGGATCATATCTTTAACTACTACAACCACCCTGGTCCCAAACGAGTTGCTTTAGCAGTAGCTCAACTCACGGACAATGCTCTTTCCTGGTGGGACAGATTGTGTTCAGATAGAAGGAGAAGTAATCTGAGGCAACTAGACTCTTGGTTAGACATGAAGGACGCAATGAAGCAGAGATTTGTTCCACAACACTTTCACCGAGATCTACAAAGGAAGTTCAGATCACTTAAGCAGCTCAACAAGTCAGTGGAAGAGTATTATGAGGAGTTTGAGAAGCTGAGAAATCGCCTAGACCTTAATGAGGATGAAGAGGCTACTATGGCTCAATTTATTGACGGACTACAAGATAGGATAAGCTGCAAGGTTGAAAGGCAGGGTTACACTGATATGAGGGATCTCTTTCACCTAGCTGTCCAAGCGGAGCAACACATCAAGAAGAAGAACTCCAGAAGCAAGTCTCAATCTACCTGGAACTCAAGTAACAGCAACTACAACAAACCAGTGGACAAGGGAAAAGGAATTGAAGGGGATAACATGTGAGTTTATGAGAATTAAAGAGAGATTAAGTCAAGAACAGAGGAGTTCTGCTCAAGAACATGAAGAACAGCAAGAGAGAGAGGAGAATTTCGAGTGAGAGAGAGAGAGAGAGTTTAGGGAACCAGAATTGATTTTTATTTCCCTTGCCTTATTCAGAAACCTAATACAGAGTATTTAAAGACAAACAATGGGCACAAGTGGGCACAAGTCGCCAAGGAAAAGAATAAACAAAGAGGAGAGAGGTCTGGTAGGTTCAGACTGAAAATGACAGGTCCTAAGCCTTAACCAAACATGTGATCTCTGATTCAAACCTTCTCCAACGGATCTCTGCCTCTTCTGCCGACATGAAACCATTTAAATAAGTCTCCTTGAGTCTCTTAGGTTTCTTTTAACAAGGCAGATGGATAGCTTGCACCAGAAGGTATCTTTTAGGTTGTACGGACAACCTTGCTTCTCAAGGCAACTCCAAACTTGATTATTATGAAACCATCCATTCTCCTTGTTCTTTATTGCTTCATCTCAACACTCCCCCTCAAGCTTGACCATAGGGACTGGTCAAGCTTGGAAACCATGAAGCATTCCCTCATTAAAACCTTAGCTTGGAAAAAACCACATGGGATAAAAACCAAGCCAAAGAAAAAGAGTAGAATACCTCATGGCTAAGAGGATCAGTGAGATGGGAGTTCTATGAGTCCAAGTTTGGAATGTATGGACTCACAGACCTTAGAGCTTGTTGCCTTGGTGAAGATGTCTGCCAACTGATCTTCACTTCTAGTGTAACATGGCAAGATGATTTGCTGCTCCACAGCTTGTCTGACCTTATGGCAATCCACCTCAATGTGTTTAGTCCTCTCATGGAACACACTGTTGGAAGCAATGTGAATTGCTGCTTGGTTGTCACAGTGCATGGTGATGGGAGTTGTAGTTTCTATACCCAAGTCCCTTAGCAGGTTTCTGATCCAAATGAGCTCACTAGTGAGCTTCCTCATTGCTCTATATTCTGCTTCAGCACTTGAGCATGATACTATCTTTTGTTTCTTGCTCTTCCAAGTGACCAAGTTGCCTCCAATGAAGGTGCAATAGCCTGTTGTAGACCTCCTGTCTACTCTATCTCCAGCCCAATCTGCATCACAATACCCAACAATTTCCGTGCTCTTGTTACATCCCAACCATACTCCTTGTCCTGGTGCTTCTCTTAGGTATCTCAAGATCCTTTCCACCATGTTCCAGTGATGTATCTTGGGCGCTTGCATATATTGGCTGACTTGATTCACAGCAAAGCACATATCTGGTCTGGTGATGGTAAGATAGATGAGCTTCCCAACCATTCTCCTATATTGCTTGACATTTCCATATGGCTTATCTTCAATCTCCCCCTCACGCATGACCTTGTATCCATCTTCTAGTGGTGTCTTAGCAGCTCTTCCACCTAGATCACCTGCCTTACTCAACAAATCAAGTGTGTACTTCCTTTGGGATAGGAACAGCCCCTCTTTAGATCGGCATATCTCTATCCCTAGAAAGTACTTTAACTCACCCAAGTCTTTGATATCAAATGATGATTTAAGAAAGGTTTAAGTTAAGATAATACCTTCCTTGTCACTTCCAGTGATGATGATATCATCCACATACACTAGTATCACCACAATTCCTTGTGGGCTGGTGAGGGTGAAGAGTGTATGATCAGCTTCAGATTTCACAAATCCTTTTCCATTGAGGGTGGTACTGAGTTTGTGATACCAGGCCCTTGGCGATTGCTTCAACCCATAGATGGCTTTCTTCAGTCTTAGGACATTTCCAGGCTTGACAAGGTGCTCTAGGCCAGGAGGTGGTCTCATGTAGACTTCATCTTCAAGCTCTCCTTGTAGGAAAGCATTCGTTACATCCATCTGCCAGAGATCCCACTCCAAGTTGACTGCCAAGGAGATAATGATCCTTATTGTGTGAAGCTTAGCTACTGGTGCAAAGGTGTCCAGGTAGTCTTCTCCATAAGTTTGAGTAAATCCTCTTGCAACAAGCCTTGTCTTGCGCCTCTCCACAGTACCATCAGCATTGTATTTGATTGTGAAGATCCACATGCTTGTTACTGCCTTCTTGCCTTTTGGAAGTTCCACTTCATACCAAGTGTCATTTACAATCATGGCATTGGTTTCATTCCCAACTGAGTCTCTCCACTCTTTGTGTTCCATAGCTTCTTCATAAGACCTTGGGATGTATTCTTGGTCCAACTCTCCAATGAACACGACATGTTCCTTAGGATACTGAGCTAGAGAACATATAGCTTGAATAGGATGGGCTACTGCTTGGGAGTTGAAGTAGACTCTTGTGTTGACCCAATTGGAAGGTGAACGCCTAATCCTTGTGCTTCTTCTCAAAGGCTGAACACTTTCTTCAGCTGGTGTTCCCTCACCATCCATAGGCTGATCCTCACTCACTACTGACCCTTCTTCTTGTTGTTGCTCATCTTGATCATGAGATCCTGAACCTTCTTGTCGTTCATTGTGGTTCCCCCCTTCAGGATCAAGGTGAGTAACCTCAACAGCTTCATTTTCAGAATCCTCATTTGATTCTTCATGTGGTGGAGGTTGATGGTCTTGTCTTGGTCCATCCTCAACTACACCCCTCTCTTTTGGTATACTGACGCCTAGACATTCCATGACCCTCCTCAAATTCTCAGCCCTATCTGAGTCTGATTGTGATAGGTCTTTCACCTCATCCCAACTCTTTTCATCATAGAAACCTCTGGACTCAACAAACCTCACATCTCTAGAGATTAAAACCCTCCTGGTTTCTGGTGAATAACACTTGTATCCCTTTTGGTGAGGTGAGTAGCCAATGAACATGGCTCTGCTACTCTTTGGTTCAAGCTTGTTCCTTTGTTCCCCTGGAGTTAAGACAAAGCACAAGCAACCAAATACCCGAAGGTGATCTATAGATGGTCGATGTTTGTTTAATACCTCATGTGGAGACTGGTCTTGCAGAACCTTGGTAGGGATTTTATTGATCAAGTAACAAGCTGTCATCACAGCATCTCCCCAAAATCTCTTAGGTACATTGGTATGGAACATCATGCTTCTGGCTACCTCCATAAGATGTCTATTCTTTCTCTCTGCCACACCATTTTGTTGTGGAGTATATGGACAGCTGGTTTGATGGATCACCCCATGTTTTGCTAAGTGTTGCTTGAATGCACTGCTGGTGTATTCTCCTCCATTATCTGATCTAAAAATCTTTATCTTGGCATTGTAATGGTTAGAGACATAAGTTTGAAAATTTATGAATGCATCTAACACCCTATGTATACTTTGATTTCTCATCTATGAATGTCACAAAATACTTATGATGTTCTCTAGATGCACATGGAGCAGTCCACACGTCAGAGTGAATTAAATCAAAGCAACTTTCATAGATTGTACTAGATTTAGGAAACACAGTTTTGCAATGCTTTCCTAAGATACAAGCTTCACAATCTTTTTGAAATGAAATACTAGGCAACATGATGTTCAAGGCACGAGAATGAGGATGTCCTAATCTAGCATGCCACATTACATCTTTAGGGAAATTAAAACTTGAATTTAAAGCATAAGATAAATCAGCTGAATGCTTGGTGTCTTCAAGCAAGTACAAGTCTCCCTTGGTCACACCTTGGCCAAGCAAACTACTAGTTTCAATATCCTGAAAGTAGACATCATTAGGGGTGAAGGTAACACTGCAATTCAAGTCATTGGTGGCCTTTTTAACTGATAACAGATTAGAGGTGAAGCTAGGCATATAAAAGGCTTTAGAATCCTTATTAAACAACCTAAGATCACCTATTCCTTTAATTGGTACTTTTTCTCCATTAGCAATCATGACATTTCCTAAGGCAGGAACAATGTTCTTAATCAAGTTCAGATCACTAATCATGTGGTGGCTAGCTCCTGAATCTATAACTAAGGGTTTTGACAATTCAGAACCAGTTAGAGCATTCATGGAGATACCACTAGTTGAAGCATGTAAAGAAGTACCAAGTGTGTTACCAGAATTGTCCTTGAGGAGTTTGATGAGAGCCTCAATGTCAGATCGCTTGATGGATTCATCTTGAGTGTTCCTCAAGGTTGAACAGCTACTGGATGCCAAAGCCTTTCCCTCACCAGCTGCATTTCTAGAGCGCATGGTCCCTGGATCAGTTTGTTCACCCATATCACCAGAGAAATTGGCTCTTGCATCATTGTAGGGAGTCATGAACTTCTGAGGTTTGAGATGAGGATGGAGAATCCAGCACTTATCTTTTCCATGGCCTTTCTTCTTGCACTGATCACAGACCCATATCTTCTTGTCTTCATGCTTGTAGGTGCCTTTGTTTGCAACACCTTCAGCCTGGTTAACCAATACAAGTTCCCCTTTGCCTTCAAAGAGCCCCACTGAGCCTTGCTCCTTCTGGATTTGAGCACACACCTCCTCCAGAGAAGGCAGCTTCTCTGCTCTTAACATGTGTTTGATCAGATCATTATAGCCTGGATTTAGGGTCAGCAACAGGGAAAACCAAAATGTGAGGAGGTGTGTGCTCAAATCCGTCCGTACAACTTGACCCGAAATTTGCACAAGACCAAAATGTGATTTGGTCAAGTTTAAAATCATTTGGGTCGAGTGGTCCGTACGGTCGGTCGTACAGTCCGTACGGTCCGTACTGTCCGTACGGTCCGTACCATCCGTACACTTGACCCGAATTTGCACATCCTCCCTTTGATCCCAAACTCCATCCTAAACCCTTTAAACCTCCTCTCTTTATTACCTCAGATCAACACTTCCCCTCAAGCTTGACCATGTGGAACAAGTCAAGCTTGGAATGCTATGAGCTCCCCCTCATTAAAAACCTCACCAAAGAGAAAACCCTTTGTGGGATAAAACCCTTTGATGAGGGAAAAAGAGTGGAGACCCCATAGCGAGGGGATTAGTTGTCTGGTAAGAGGTCAATGAGTCCTAATCTAGTATGAATAGACTCAATGACCTTCTGCCTTGCAGCCTTAGTGAAGACATCCGCCAACTGATCCTCACTCCTTGTGTAACATGGCAATATCTCTCCAAGACCAATCATTTGCCTCACCTTGTGGCAATCGACTTCAATGTGCTTGGTCCATTCATAGAACACCGAGTTGGTTGCAATGTGGATGGCCGCCTGATTGTCACAATGCATAGTCATTGGTGTGGCTTGCTCTACTCCAAGATGCTTCAATATCCCTTTGATCCACACCAATTCATTTGTCAGCTTCAACATGGCTCTATACTCAGCTTCAGCACTTGAACACGAGACCACTTTCTGCTTCTTGCTCTTCCAAGTAACCAGGTTCCCTCCAATGAAGGTGCAATAGCCTGTAGTGGACTTTCTGTCAGCTCGGTCTCCTGCCCAATCTGCATCACAGTAACCCACCACTTCAGTGCTCTCATTGCACCCCATCCATATTCCTTGGCCTGGTGATCCATTCAGATAGCTTAGGATCCGTTCCACCATCCTCCAGTGATGTTCCCTTGGTTCTTGCATATGCTGGCTCACCTGGTTCACAACAAAACAGATATCAGGACGAGTAATAGTTAAGTAGATTAGCTTACCAACCATCCTCCTATAGAGTTTAGGGTCTTCAAGGTATTGGCTGTTCTCAATCTCCCCCTCACGTGGAACTTTATATCCATCCTCTAATGGCATTTTGGCTGTTTTCCCACCTAGTTTACCTGCATCCTTCAAGAGATCAAGTGTATATTTCCTTTGGGACATGAATAGACCTTCCTTGGCTCTACATATCTCAATACCAAGGAAGTATTTCATCTCCCCTAGGTCTTTAATCTCAAACACTGATTTCAAATAATCTTTTGTATCTTGTATACCTTCTTCGTCACTTCCAGTTATGATGATGTCATCAACATAAACTAGAAGGACAATAATACCTGAGCTTGTGGTAAGGGTGAAGAGAGTGTGGTCTAACTCAGACTTCCTGAAGCCACGCCCATTCAGAGTAGTGCTTAGTTTGTTGTACCAAGCTCTAGGCGACTGCTTTAGAGCATAGATTGCTTTCTTCAACCTCAGCACATTTCCTGGTTTCACAAGACTCTCAAGACCTGGTGGAGGCTTCATGTAGACTTCATCTTCAAGTTCTCCTTGAAGGAAGGCATTCTTGACATCCATTTGCCAAAGATCCCATTTCAGATTGGTTGCCACTGATAGAACAATCCGAATGGTATGGAGTTTAGCAACTGGAGCAAAGGTGTCAAGATAGTCTTCTCCATATGTTTGAGTGAAGCCTCTAGCCACCAATCTAGTCTTCCTCCTTTCTATCTTCCCAATTGGCAGGAACTTGATGGTGAATATCCACATACTGGTTACTGCTTTCTTCCCCTTAGATAGCTCACTTTCATACCATGTCTCGTTCTTGATCATGGCATTAGCTTCATCAGCAACTGAGGCTCGCCATCTTTCATCCTTCATAGCTTCCTCATAAGACCGAGGAACTTGGCTTTCATCCAGACTTGATATGAATGCCCAATGTTCTTTTGGAAGCTTGGCAAACGAACATACCACCTGACTTGGGTGAGCTACTGCTTGGGCATTATAGTACACTCTAGTGTTAACCCAGTTTGATGGGTCTCTTTTTATTCTCATACTCCTTCTTAGTGGAGGTGCTTCTTCCACTGGTTCCTCATGACCTTCTTGCTCAGGTTCAGGTCCATTGTTTTCTTCACTTCCTTCTTCACTTGCTACCTCACCTTGATCATGATCTCCTGAGTGCTCCTCATCTTGACTTCCATTCTCAGGTTCATTTCCCCCTTCATGATCATGGTGGGTTTGATCTTCAGCTTCATTAGGTTCTTCTTGTCTTCTCTGATCCTGGGTTGTATTGATCCCAAGACCTTCAGGAATGATCCGGAGACTAGCAGCCTTATCAGAAGCTTGGGATAGATCCTTCAAATCATCCCAACTCTTCTCTTCATAGTACCCTCTTGACTCCACAAACTTTACATCTCTGGACACCAGAACTCTCCTCGTCTTTGGATCAAAACATTTGTACCCCTTCTGTGTTGTTGAATACCCCAAGAACATGGCTCTTGTACTCTTTGGTTCCAGCTTGTTCCTCATCTCCCCGGGAACCAGAACAAAGCAAAGACACCCGAACACCCTTAGATGACTTAAGACTGGCTTCTCGTTGTTTAGAACTTCAAATGGAGCTTTGTCATCCAGAACTCTGGTGGGTGTCCTGTTGATCAGATAGCAGGCAGTCATCACAGCATCACTCCAAAACCTTTTGGGAACGTTTGACTGGAACATGATTGACCTAGCCACCTCCATAAGATGCCTGTTCTTCCTTTCAGCAACTCCATTTCGCTGGGGTGTGTAAGGACAGCTGGTTTGATGAAGGATCCCATGTTGAGCTAGATGTTGCTTGAATGCCAAGCTTGTATACTCCCCACCATTATCTGACCTGAAAATCTTAATCTTGGCATGGTAATGGTTAATCACATAAGCCTGAAAGTTTCTAAATGCATCAAGAACTCTATCCTTAGTTTGAATCAGTGTTATCCAGGTGTATTTTGATTTTTCATCAATGAAAGTTACAAAATATCTATAATTATCTAGATAAACAAGGAGCAGTCCAAACATCTGAATGCACAAGATCAAAACACTTTTCATAAAGAGTATTAGACTTTGGAAAAACTGCCTTACAATGTTTACCCAAGATACATGCTTCACATTCATTATTCTTATACATGACACCTGGTAACATTAAACTTAGGGCTCTAACATGTGGGTGACGTACTCTAGCATGCCACAATGCATCATTATTCAACACAGAAGTAGAACTAAACGAGTATTTAAAATCAGAACAAGGGGCAATGTCTTCAAGCATATAAAGATCTCCTTTGGTTACTCCCTTTCCGATCAGCTTATGGCTCTCAATATCCTGAAACTTCACATCATTAGGACTGAATATGACATTACAATGCAAATCAGTGGTGCATCTCTTAACTGATAACAAATTAGAAGTGAACTCAGGCATATAAAACGCTTTAGACTCCTTATCAAATAGATTCAACTTGCCAATTCCTCTTATTGCTATCCTATCACCATTAGCAATCATTACATGACCATGAGCCGGTTCTATGTCTTTTATCAGTTTATCATCACTAATCATATGGTGAGAGGCTCCTGAATCAACTACAAGCGGTTTACTGGTGTTATAAGCATAATAGGAACTAGGCGAGTTCTGTTCTAAATGATCAATGTCTTTAAGCAGTCTAGATGCATCCTTATGAGAGTCATTTTCATCTTTCAAGTGATCAGGGATACTAGACAACCTATAAGCAGCATAGGAATACCCTAGAGGGTTACCGGATACATTACCATTCTCCTTGAGAGCTTTGATGAGGGCATCAATGTCTGACCTCCTGATCAGCTCATGATCCATGCTTTTCAAGGGAGTGTGTTGAGAAGTCAAGGCCTTTCCTTCCCCTTCACGGGTGGTTGAACCTGCTCCAGCTGAACCACCAGCTTCACTTGCCTCGGTTGAAAAGTGGGCTCTTGCATCACGTTCCTTCATGAACTTTGCTGGTTTGAGATGGGGGTGGAGTATCCAGCACTGGCTCCTCTTATGATCCGGCTTCTTACAGTGTCACAGTTGCCTCCAAACCTCCTATCTTCACCACCTCTTCTTTCATCAGGCCTGAACATGGCTCTGTTAGCCTGAACAGCCTCGGCTTTGTTGGCCAGTGAAAGCTCCCCCTTTCCACCAAACAACCCCAAGGACCCTTCCTCCTTCTGGATCTGTGCACACACTTCCTCCAAAGTTGGAAGCTTTGGTGACCTGAGTATGTGCTTAATCAGATCGTTGAAGGCCGGATTCAGAGTCAACATCAACCCAAACACCTGATCTTGTTCACGCCTCTCCATGAGAGTATCTTGATCTGTTGTGTTGGGTCTAAGCATCTCTAGTTCGGACCACAGTACCCTGAACTTACCCAAGTGTTTGGTAAACTCAACATCTTCTTGAGCAAGAGTGTTTATGGCTCTCTTGAGCTCAAACACTCGGCTCAGATTGGAAGTGTTACCATAGATCTTCTGGAGAGTCTCCCACAGGTCCTTTGGAGTCTCGCAGTAGCTGTAAGCTTCTAGGATGGGTGGATCTAGAGAACCTTGAATCATGGTTTGCACCATCATGTCATCTTGGATCCACTTCTGTTGAGCAGCTAAAGCAGCCTCCTTTGCACCTTCTTCCTCACTAGCAACTGATTTTGGAGCTTCATCAGTGATATGACTCCACAAACCCTTGCTCCCAACCGCAGTCTTCACAAGCCGAGACCACAACAGGTAGTTTCCACCACCTTTAAGAGTAACCGGAACCGCTAACATCACCTTGCTTCCTTCCATCTTCTAAACGAACCTCAAGAACCCAAAAAGCTTGAACCTTTGAACTCGAGATGAAGCTGAAGATAGTAGATCTAAACACCAGGATGTAACGAACCAGGCTCTGATACCATGAGATTTTGAGAGAATGAGAGTAGAGTAACCGAGAGAATGAGAGAAAGAGTGAAATATTGAGAGATTAGGAGAGAGAGTTTACTCGATGTTCATGATGAACACGAGAGAGAGTAGAGAGAACAACAAGAGAAAGAAATGATTTGCTTGATTGATTATTCAGAGAGGAGTTACAAATATATAGGCAGAGCTTTAGGGTTACAACGGATACATAAAACAAAGGCTATGGAGAGGGAGACGTGGCCGGTCAAGGGGAAGAGGCGCGCCTGGTTTGAACGAGTGGATGAGGGTTCGAGATGCTTTTGGCATCTTGACCAGATGCCTTCTCCTTTCCAGCCTTGGACAGGCTGTCTTGGTCAAGCTTGACCCCTTATCCGCGAGCCATAACTTTACCGAGTTACCAGCAAGTTAACCTTCTCCCTTTTCACCCACCAAGGTTATCTTCTTCCTTCTGCCTTGTGACCCAAGTTTCAGCCATGGATGTACGGACCAAGAGTTGTACGGATCCGTACAACTTGACCCGGAATTTGCACAAGACCAAAATGTGATTTGGTCAAGTTTAAAATCATTTGGGTCGAGTGTTCCGTACGGTCGGCCGTACAGTCCGTACGGTCCGTACCGTCCGTACACTTGACCCGGAATTTGCACATCCTCCCTTTGATCCCAAACTCCATCCTAAACCCTTTAAACCTCCTCTCTTTATTACCTCAGATCAACACCTTGCTCCTTCTGGATTTGAGCACACACCTCCTCCAGAGAAGGCAGCTTCTCTGCTCTTAACATGTGTTTGATCAGATCATTATAGCCTGGATTTAGGGTCAGCAACAGGGAAAACACCTTGTCTTGCTCTCGCCTATCATTCAGGACAGTAGCATCCACAGTAGGTGGTCTCAGCATTTCCAACTCAGCCCACAATGCTCTGAACTTGCCAAAGTGTTGGTTGAAGTCCATGCTTTCCTGGTGCAGTGAGTTGATAGCCCTCTTGACTTCAAAAACTCGACTTAGATTTGAAATGTTGCCATACACCTTTTTTAGTGTATCCCACAACTCTTTTGAGCTCTCACAGTATGAGTAAGCTGTCATGATAGATGGTTCCAGGCTGTTTTGAATGATTGACAGGACCATGAGGTCCTCCTGACCCCATTTGTTGTCGACAGCAACCACCATCTCCCCACCATCTTTATCTTTGATGATTTTTGTTGGAGCTTCTCCACTGGAAACATGTTCCCATAAGCCCCTTCCTCCAAGAGCTGTCTTCGCCAACCTTGACCACAGCAGATAGTTTACCCCAGTTAGAGTCACTGGTATTACCACTAGTTTAGCATTCTCCATCTTGAAGTGCTTTTGTCCAGTGGATAAAAGGGTGAATCAATATTTTCGAACTGAAACAAGATCCAGCAAGAAGTAACAAGATTTTTGAAATAGAACAGAGAAGAAAGTGAAGGAGAATAGAGGAAAACATGAGTTATTTGAAAAGAACCAGATTAGGAACTGGAAAACAGAGTAGAATTTCGAAATGGAGTGAAGAAGGAACTGGAAGAACAAGAAGGAACAGAGTATATTGCGGAAGAACTAAGTGAGAATTGAGAGAATAAGGTCTCAAGAGCTTTAATGCTCTGATACCATGTGAGTTTATGAGAATTAAAGAGAGATTAAGTCAAGAACAGAGGAGTTCTGCCCAAGAACATGAAGAACAGCAAGAGAGAGAGAGGAGAATTTCGAGTGAGAGAGAGAGAGAGTTTAGGGAACCAGAATTGATTTTTATTTCCCTTACCTTATTCAGAAACCTAATACAGAGTATTTAAAGACAAACAATGGGCACAAGTGGGCACAAGTCGCCAAGGAAAAGAATAAACAAAGAGGAGAGAGGTCTGGTAGGTTCAGACTGAAAATGACAGGTCCTAAGCCTTAACCAAACATGTGATCTCTGATTCAAACCTTCTCCAACGGATCTCTGCCTCTTCTGCCGACATGAAACCATTTAAATAAGTCTCCTTGAGTCTCTTAGGTTTCTTTTAACAAGGCAGATGGATAGCTTGCACCAGAAGGTATCTTTTAGGTTGTACGGACAACCTTGCTTCTCAAGGCAAGTCCAAACTTGATTATTATGAAACCATCCATTCTCCTTGTTCTTTATTGCTTCATCTCAACACAAGCTTGGGATAGATGGACTCACACACCTTAGTACTTGCAGCTTTAGTGAAGATGTCGGCCAACTGATCTTCACTCCTTGTATAGCAAGGCAAGATGACCCCTTGGATTATCACTTGTCTCACTTTATGGCAGTCCACTTCAATGTGTTTAGTCCTCTCATGAAACACTGAGTTTGAGGCTATATGTATAGCAGCCTGGTTGTCACAATGCATGGTGATTGGAACAGTGATCTCTATCCCCAGGTCTTTGAGAAGTCCTTTGATCCACACCAACTCGTTTTTCAGCTTCCTCATGGCTCTATACTCTGCTTCAGCACTTGAACATGAAACCACCTTTTATTTCTTGCTTTTCCATGTGACCAGATTGCCTCCTATGAAGGTGCAATAGCCTGTGGTTGACTTCCTATCATTCTTATCTCCTGCCCAATCAACATCACAATAGCCAACCACTTCTGAGTTGCCATTACAGCCCATCCATACTCCTTGTCCAGGAGCTCCACTAAGGTATCTGAGTATCCTTTCCACCATTTTCCAGTGACGAACCTTTGGCACTTGCATATGCTGGCTCACCTGGTTCACAGAAAAGCAAATATCAGGTCTAGTAATGGTTAAATAGATTAGCTTACCCACTAGTCTTTTGTATTGCTTTGGATCACCAAATGGTGTGTCTTCATACTAACCCTCACGTATAATCTTGTAGCCATCTTCCAGAGGAGTCTTAGCTGGTTTCTCTCCAAGCATACCTGCTCCATTCAAAAGGTCAAGTGTGTACTTCCTTTGGGACAAATAAAGCCCCTCATTAGAGCGGCATACTTCAATTCCAAGGAAGTACTTTAGCTCACCTAAATCCTTGATCTCAAATACAGATTTTAAGTAAGCTTTTGTGGTTTGTATACCTTCTTTGTCACTCCCTGTGATGATGATATCATCAACATACACAAGGATGACTACTATACCTTGTTGGCTGGTGAGAGTGAATAGAGTATGATCTGCCTCTGATCGTCTAAACCCTTTTCCATTCAGGGTGGTACTGAGTTTAAGATACCAGGCTCTTGGTGATTGCTTTAACCCATAGATAGCCTTCTTCAGCCTCAACTCATTGCCTGGTTTGACTAGGTGCTCTAGACCAGGAGGGGGTCTCATGTAGACTTCATCTTCTAGTTCCCCTTGAATAAAAGCATTCTTCACATCCATTTGCCATAAGTCCCACTTCAAGTTGGTAGCAAGAGAAAGGATGATTCTGATGGTGTGAAGTTTTGCTACTGGTGCAAAGGTATCAAGGTAATTCTCTCCATAAGTTTGAGTGAATCCCCTTGCAACCAGCCTTGTCTTCTTCCTTCTGGGTTTACCATTGGCTAGGTACTTGATTGTGAAGATCCATCAACTTGTTACTGCCTTCTTCCCTTTTGGAAGTTCAGCCTCATACCAAGTATCATTGTCTATCATTGCCTGAGTTTCATGACCTACTGATTCCTTCCACTCCTTATCCTCCATTGCTTCTTCATAAGATCTTGGTATGTATTCTTGATCCAAGTTGCTCATGAGGACTCGATGCTCTTCTGGATATTGAGCTAGAGAGCATGTGGCTTGAATGGGATGAGCTACTGCGTTTGCATTGTAGTACACCCTTGTGTTCGTCCAGTTAGATGGGGGTTGCCTGATTCTTGTGCTTCTTCTTAATGGCTGCACCTGATCTTCTTCAGCTTCTTCATCTTCATGGGTTTGTGGTTGAGGCTGCTCCTGGGTTTCTTCTGAACCATGTTGATCATGAATTTCAGAACCTTCATGATGTATTGTCTCCTCTGGTTCTGGTTGGTATCCCCCCTCATGATCAAGATGGGTCTCATTTTCAACCGTTCCAGCAGTTTGAGCAGGTCCTTCTCTTGTTTCCTCCCTTGTCTGAGGTTGACTAATACCAAGACTTTCTAGGATGATCCTCAGGTTGTTTGCTCTGTCTGAAGGCGCATGTGAGAGATCCTTCAAGTTATCCCAGCTCTTCTCATCATAATACCCTTTAGACTCCACAAATTTCACATCCCTTGAGACCATAACTCTCCTAGTTTCTGGTACATAGCACTTGTATCCTTTCTGGTTAGCTGAATAACTAATAAACATTGCTTTGATACTCTTTGCTTCAAGTTTGTTTGTCTGTTCTCCTGGAATCAAGACAAAGCACATACACCCAAACACACGTAAGTGATCAATGGATGGTCTAGTTTTGTTCAATACCTCATAAGGAGAGACATCATGGAGGACCCTTGTGGGTGTTCTGTTGATCAGATAGCATGCTGACACCACAGCATCCCCCCAAAACCTCTTTGGAACGTTTGTGTGGAACATCATGCTTCTGGCCACTTCCATTAGATGTCTATTCTTCCTCTCAGCCACTCCATTTTGTTGTGGTGTGTATGGGCAGCTTGTCTGATGAATGATTCCATGTTTGGCTAGGTGGTTTTTGAAAGCATGACTTGTGTACTCCCCACCATTGTCTGACCTAAAAATTTTAATCTTGGCATTGAAGTGATTAGTTATATAGCTTTGAAAGTTCATAAAAACTTCTAACACCCTATCTTTTGATTGAATTAAGGTCAGCCAAGTGTATTTCGATTTCTCATCTATAAAAGTGACAAAATACTTGTGGTTTTCCCTAGAGACACAAGGTGCAGTCCACACATCAGAATGAACTAAATCAAAGCAGTGATCATAGATAGTTGTTGATTTAGTAAAAACAGACTTGCAATGTTTGCCAAGGATACAAGCTTCACAGCTATCAGTTTTAAAGGAAAAATTAGGCAACATTAAGCTTAAAGCACGAGAATGAGGATGACCTAATCTAGCATGCCATAATACATTAGAAGCTAAGACAGGAATAGAACTAAAAGCACAAGAAGCATCAGAACTAAGTTTGGTGTCTTCAAGCAAGTACAACCCTTCCTTGCTCACACCTTTCCCAAGCATCTTACTTGTCTCAATATCCTGAAAATGAACATCATTAGGACTGAAAATAACTTTGCAATTGAGATCAGTAGTAGCCTTTTTAACTGAAAGCAAGTTGGAAGCAAATGTAGGCATATAAAATGCCTTAGAATCCTTATCAAACAATTTCAAGTTCCCTATGCCTCTAATAGGTACTCTATCACCATTAGCAATTACTACACTTCCTAAGGCAGGTTCAATGTTGCTAATAAGACTAGAGTCCCTAATCATGTGGTGAGATGCTCCAGAATCAATAATCAATGGTTTATCACTCAATGATTTATGTAAGACATTTCTACTGATATTACCAGAGTTTGCATTGAGTGCCTTGATAAGGGCCTCAATGTCTGCGTTGCGGATGAAGGCATCATCAGAAGCTGGTTGAGATGTGGCTCCAACTGCATAGGTGGTAGAAACCAGAGCTCTTCCTTCACCATTTGGACGCATAGGCTGAGAGGTTTGCTGAACAGCTTCATTGGCCCTTGCTTGGTTAAATCTTGATGGTGGCCTGAGTTGTGGGTGAAGAATCCAGCACTGATTCTTCATGTGACCACTCTTCTTGCAATGCTCACAAGTGACTCGCCGGTTCTCTGGTTTGAAGAAGACCTTGTTAGCTGAGGCTTCAGCCTTGTGAGCCATGTTCAAGTCACATTTTCCACCAAATAGACCCACTGAGCCTTGCTCTTCTGGATTTGAGCACATACCTCCTCAAGGGTAGGTAACTTGTCTGCCCTCAACAGATGTTTGATGAGGTCATTGTAGCCTGGATTGACAGTGAGGAGTAGACCAAACACCTTGTCTTGCTCACGCCTCTCATTCAGGATGGTAGGATCAATAGTACTTGGCCTCAACATCTCCAGTTCTGCCCAGAGAGCTCTGAACTTACCAAAGTGTTTCCTGGTTCAAGCAGTTGATAGCCTTCTTTACTTCAAAGACCCTACTGAGGTTGGATATGTTTCCATATACCTTCTGAAGGGTATCCCACAACTCCTTTGTGGTTTCACAGTATGAGTAGGCCTCCATTATGGGACCATCAAGTGAGCTCTGGATGATAGACAGCACCATAAAGTCCTCTTGACTCCATTTGCCTTCATCTGCCACCACAATCTCCTTGCCGTCTTCTCCTTGGATGGTTTGTTTTGGTGCCTGACCAGAAGTGATATGGGACCATAAACCTCTTCCACCAGGGGCATTCTTGATCAATCTTGACCAGAGTGAGATTTTTAGAATATAAGAGAGAGAGAACTAGATTAAGAGAGAAAGAGTGAACCGAGAAGAGATTTAGAGAGGAGATTGATTGATGTTCATGATGAACAAGAGAGAACGAGAGAGAAACTCGGAGAGAGTGAAATGTATTGCTTGATTTATTAACTAGAGAGGAGATACACTTATATAGGAAAAGAAGAGCTTTACAACGGATACAAAAGGTAAGGTAACCAGAGTGGGAACGTGGCTGGTCAAGGGAATAGGAGCGCCTGATTCAAACTTGTGGCTGTGGGTGCGAGATCCTTTTGGCATCTTGACCAGATGCCTTCTTCTTTCCAGCAAGGGACAGGCTGTCTTGGTCAAGCATAAACCCTTATCCGCGAGCCATCTTCTTACTGAGTAACCCCAATGGTTAACTTCCTTCTTTTACCCACACCATTTAACCTTGCCTTCTTCCTGCCTTGTAACCCAAGTATCCACCATTGTTGTATGGACATAAGGTTGTACGGACCAGGTTCATCCGTACAACTTGACCCGGAATTTGCACAAACCCAAAATGGTTTTTGGTCGAGAATAAAGTGTTTTAGGTCGAGTGGTCCGTACGGTCGGCCGTACAATCCGTACAGTCCGTACCGTCCGTACCGTCCGTACACTCGCCCTAATTTTGCACAAACCTTCCTTTGATCCCAAACATCATTCTGAACCTCTTAGACCTCCTCTCTTTATTAACTCAGATCAACACTACCCCTCAAGCTTGACCATGTGGAACAAGTCAAGCTTGGAAGGCTATGAGATCCCCCTCATTAAAAACCTCACCAAAGAGAAAACCCTTGTGGGATAAAACCCTTTGATGAGGGAAAAAAAGTGGAGACCTCATAGCGAGGGAATTAGTTGTTTGGTGCAAGGTCAATGAGTCCTAATCTGGTATGAATAGACTCAATGACCTTTTGTCTTGCTGCCTTAGTGAAGACATCGCCAACTGATCCTCACTCCTTGTATAACACAGTAAGATCTCTCCAAGACCAATCATTTGTCTCACCTTGTGACAGTCTACCTCAATGTGCTTGGTCCTCTCATGAAACACTGAGTTTGTTGCAATGTGGATAGCTGCCTGATTGTCACAATGCATAGTCATTGGTGTGGCTTGCTCAACTCCTAGATGCTTCAATATCCCTTTGATCGACACCAATTCATTTGTCAGCTTCAACATGGATCTATACTCAGTTTCAGCACTTGAACACGAGACCACTTTCTGCTTCTTGCTCTTCCAAGTAACCAGGTTCCCTCCAATGAAGGTGCAATAGCCTGTAGTTGACTTTCTGTCAGCTCGGTCTCCTGCCCAATCAGCATCACAGTAACCCACCACTTCAGTGCTCTCATTGCATCCCATCCATATTCCTTGGCCAGAAGATCCATTTAGGTAACTGAGGATCCGGTCCACCATCCTCCAGTGATGTTCCCTTGGTTCTTGCATGTGTTGGCTCACCTGGTTCACAGCAAAACAGATATCAGGACGAGTAATAGTTAAGTAGATTAGCTTACCAACCATCCTCCTATAGAGTTTAGGATCTTCAAGGTATTGGCTGTTCTCAATCTCCCCCTCACGTGGAACTTTATATCCATCTTCCAGTGGCATTTTGGCTGTCTTCCCACCTAGTTTACCTGCATCCTTCAAAAGATCAAGTGTATATTTCCTTTGGGACATGAATAGACCTTCCTTGGCTCTACATATCTCAATACCAAGGAAGTATTTCATCTCCCCTAGGTCTTTAATCTCAAACACAGTTTTCAAATAATCTTTTGTATCTTGTATACCTTCTTTGTCACTTACAGTTATGATGATATCATCAACATAAACTAGAAGGACAATAATACCTGAGCTTGTGGTGAGGGTGAAGAGAGTGTGGTCTAACTCAGACTTCCTGAAGCCACGCCCATTCAGTGTAGTGCTTAGTTTGTTGTACCAAGCTCTAGGCGACTGCTTTAGACCATAGATTGCTTTCTTAAACCTCAGCACATTTCCTGGTTTCACAAGACTCTCAAGACCTGGTGGAGGCTTCATGTAGACTTCATATTCAAGTTCTCCTTGAAGAAAGGCATTCTTGACATCCATTTGCCAAAGATCCCATTTCAGATTGGTTGCCACTGATAGAACAATCCGAATGGTATGGAGTTTAACAACTGGTGTAAAGGTGTCAAGATAGTCTTCTCCATATGTTTGAGTGAAACCTATAGCCACCAATCTAGTCTTCCTCCTTTCTATCTTCCCATTTGGCAGGAACTTGATAGTGAATATCCACATATTGGTTACTGCCTTCTTCCCCTTAGGTGGCTCACTTTCATACCATGTCTCATTCTTGATCATGGCATTAGCTTCATCAGCAACAGAGGCTCGCCATCTTTCATCCTTCATAGCTTCCTCATATGACCGAGGAACTTGGCTTTCATCCAGACTTGATATGAATGCCCAATGTTCTTTTGGAAGCTTGGCAAAAGAACATACCACCTGACTTGGATGAGCTACTGCTTGGGCATTATAGTACACTCGAGTGTTTACCCAGTTTGATGGGTCTCTTCTTACCCTCATACTCCTTCTTAGTGGAGGTGCTTCTTCCACTGGTTCCTCATGACCTTCTTTCTCAGGTTCAGGTCCATTGTTATCTTCACTTCCTTCTTCACTTGCTACCTCACCTTGATCATGATCTCCTGAGTGCTCCTCATCTTGACTTCCATCCTCAGGTTCATTTCCCCCTTCATGATCATGGTGGGTTTGATCTTCAGCTTCATTAGGTTCTTCTTGTCTTCTTTGATCCTGGGTTGTATTGATCCCAAGACCTTCAAGAATGATCCGGAGACTAGCAGCCTTATTAGAAGCTTGGGATAGATCCTTCAAATCATCCCAACTCTTTTCTTCATAGTACCCTCTTGACTCCACAAACTTTACATCTCTGGACACCAGAACTCTCCTCGTCTTTGGATCAAAACATTTGTACCCCTTCTGCGTTGTTGAATACCCCAAGAACATGGCTCTTGTACTCTTTGGTTCCAGCTTGTTCCTCATCTCCCCGGGAACAAGAACAAAGCAAAGACACCCGAACACCCTTAGATGACTTAAGACTGGCTTCTCGTTATTTAGAACTTCAAATGGAGCTTTGTCATCCAGAACTCTGGTGGGTGTCCTGTTGATCAGATAGCAGGCAGTCATCACAGCATCACTCCAAAACCTTTTGGGAACGTTTGGCTGGAACATGATTGACCTAGCCACCTCCATAAGATACTTGTTCTTCCTTTCAGCAACTTCATTTTGCTGGGGTGTGTAAGGACAGCTGGTTTGATGAAGGATCCCATGTTGAGCTAGATGTTGCTTGAATGCCAAGCTCGTGTACTCCCCACCATTATCAGGCTTATGTGATTAACCATTACCATTAGCAATCATTACATGACCATGAGCCGGTTCTATGTCTTTTATCAATTTATCATCACTAATCATATGGTGAGAGGCTCCTGAATCAACTACAAGCGGTTTCCTAGTGTTATAAGCATGATAGGAACTAGGCGAGTTCTGTTCTAAATGATCAATGTCTTTAAGCAGCCTAGATGCATCCTTATGAGAGTCATTTTCATCTTTCAAGTGATCAGGGATACTAGACAACCTATAAGCAGCATAGGAATACCCTAGAGGGTTACCGGATACATTACCATTCTCCTTGAGAGCTTTGATGAGGGCATCAATGTCAGACCTCCTGATCAGCTCATGATCCATGCTCTTCAAGGGAGTGTGTTGAGAAGTCAAGGCCTTTCCTTCCCCTTCACGGGTGGTTGAACCTGCTCCAGCTGAACCACCAGCTTCACTTGCCTCGGTTGAAAAGTGGGCTCTTGCATCACGTTCCTTCATGAACTTTGCTGGTTTGAGATGGGGGTGGAGTATCCAGCACTGGCTCCTCTTATGATCCGGCTTCTTACAGTGTCACAGTTGCCTCCAAACCTCCTATCTTCACCACCTCTTCTTTCATCAGGCCTGAACATGGCTCTGTTAGCCTGAACAGCCTCGGCTTTATTGGCCAGGGACAGCTCCCCCTTTCCACCAAACAACCCCAAGGACCCTTCCTCCTTCTGGATATGAGCACACACTTCCTCCAAAGTTGGAAGCTTTGGTGACCTGAGTATGTGCTTAATCAGATCGTTGAAGGCCGGATTCAGAGTCAACATCAACCCAAACACCTGATCTTGTTCACGCCTCTCCATGAGAGTATCTTGATCTGTTGTGTTGGGTCTAAGCATTTCTAGTTCGGACCATAGTGCCCTGAACTTACCCAAGTGTTTGGTAAACTCAACATCTTCTTGAGCAAGAGTGTTTATGGCTCTCTTGAGCTCAAACACTCGGCTCAGATTGGAAGTGTTACCATAGATCTTCTGGAGAGTCTCCCACAGGTCCTTTGGAGTCTCGCAGTAGCTGTATGCTTCCAGGATGGGTGGATCTAGAGAACCTTGAATCATGGTTTGCACCATCATGTCATCTTGGATCCACTTCTGTTGAGCAGCTAAAGCAGCCTCCTTTGCACCTTCTTCCTCACTAGCAACTGATTTTGGAGCTTCATCAGTGATATGGCTCCATAAACCCTTGCTCCCAACCGCAGTCTTCACAATTCGAGACCACAACAGGTAGTTTCCACCACCTTTAAGAGTAACCGGAACAGCTAACATCACCTTTGCTTTCTCCCATCTTCTAAACGAACCTCAAGAACCCAGAAAGTTTGAACCTTTGAACTCGAAATGAAGCTGAAGATAGTAGATCTAAACACCAGGATGTAAGGAACCTGGCTCCGATACCATGAGATTTTTAGAATATAAGAGAGAGAGAACTAGATTAAGAGAGAAAGAGTGAACCAAGAAGAGATTTAGAGAGGAGATTGATTGATGTTCATGATGAACAAGAGAGAACGAGAGAGAAACTCGGAGAGAGTGAAATGTATTGCTTGATTTATTAACTAGAGAGGAGATACACTTATATAGGAAAAGAAGAGCTCTACAACGGATACAAAAGGTAAGGTAACCAGAGTGGGAACGTGGCTGGTCAAGGGAAGAGGAGCGCCTGATTCAAACTTGTGGCTGTGGGTGCGAGATCCTTTTGGCATCTTGACCAGATGCCTTCTTCTTTCCAGCAAGGGACAGGCTGTCTTGGTCAAGCATAAACCCTTATCCGCGAGCCATCTTCTTACTGAGTAACCCCAATGGTTAACTTCCTTCTTTTACCCACACCATTTAACCTTGCCTTCTTCCTGCCTTGTAACCCAAGTATCCACCATTGTTGTACGGACCTTAGGTTGTACGGACCAGGTTCATCCGTACAACTTGACCCGGAATTTGCACAAACCCAAAATGGTTTTTTGGTCGAGAATAAAGTGTTTTAGGTCGAGTGGTCCGTACGGTCGGCCGTACAATCCGTACAGTCCGTACCGTCCGTACACTCGCCCTAATTTTGCACAAACCTTCCTTTGATCCCAAACATCATTCTGAACCTCTTAGACCTCCTCTCTTTATTAACTCAGATCAACACAGAGAAGGTAGTTCACCCCTTTTAGAGTGATTGGAATCACCACTGTCTTGTTTTGCTCCATTTCGAAAAGCTATGGACCAGTGGGTAATAGGATGTATCCAGGAGACTTTTAAAAAGTAAACCGATAGAATGAAAGAGAATGAGAAGTAGAGTATATTTGCGTAAGAAAAATGAGGTTTAGGAGCTTAGAAGCTCTGATACCATGTAAGTTTGTCGAAGAACAGAATGAAGAACAATGAAGAACAGGTGAGAGAGAAGGAGTTTGATTCGAAAATGTTAGGAGAGAGGAAGAGAGAGAGGTTAACTCGACAGAGAGAAAGAGAATAGGAAGGATTCTTTTTCCTTAACTTGAAATGGTTCTGAATAGGCTACATAAATAGACAAAGGAAGACAAAAGAGAAAATAGTAAAATAAGTTGGTCTGTCCAAGAGAAAGGGACAGGTTGCAACGGCCAGGAACCTAAATAGAACATGTGATCTTTACTATTTTTAATTCCCCCACTTGCTTCTGCAGTCCAACGGATGCCTTTACCAGTTTAAACAAGTTTGAACTCCTCTTGGTCGATTTGAATTAATTTCCTTGTCTTCCAAGCAAGCTAGGTCAGAGTTGATTGCTTGGGAGCCAAGGTTGTACGGACAGACTTGTGGAACAAGTCTTGTACGGATCAACTCCTTTCACTTGACCAGAAGTGCCTCTCCTCTCTTGATCTCTTCCTTTTATTAATGTCTTCATGTCAAAAGAGTTTACTCTTGCCAACCAATGAAGACATGAGGTTCAATGGAAACTGTGATCATTGCAAAAGTTATGGTCATAAGAAGAGTCAATGCTGGATTCTCCATCCTCACCTCAAGCCGGCCAAGTTCATGAAGGAGAGGGAAGGAAGAGTTAATGTGACCTATGGAACGGGTGATCAAACGGGTGCTGGGACTTCAACCAAGGGAAATGAGGCAGAAGGTTGTGAAGGTAGTGAGAGCAAGGCCCTGGTGACCAACACTGCCCATCAGCCACGCCTCAATGAGCATGAGTTCATCCGCCGGTCTGAGATGGATGCTCTCATCAAAATGCTCAAGGATAATGGTAACACTTTTGGTAATGTCAAAGGGTATTCATTTGGTGCATATAGGGTTGCTAGTATTGTTGAACAACCGGATAGCTTTCACACTGATTCTAGGATGATTGGTCATTCTCATACTGCTCATAACATGCCTAAACCATTGATAGTACACTAGCCAAGCATTCAAGCAACACTTATCTCACCATGGAATTCTTAATTAGACAAGTTGCCCTTACACACCTCAACAAAATGGAGTGGCCGAGAGAAAGAACAGACACCTCATGGAGGTTGCAAGGTCGATGATGTTCCAGGCCAATGTCCCAAAGAAGTTCTGGAGTGATGCAGTGTCTACGGCTTGTTACTTGATTAACAGAACTCCAACCCAGATCCTTGAAGACAAGTCCCCATTTGAGGTCATAAACAGGTATAGACCAACCTTGGATCATCTTCGAGTCTTTGGTTGTCTATGCTTTGTCTTAAGACCAGGAGAGTTGAGGAACAAACTAGATGCAAAGAGTACCAAGGGGATGTTTATAGGGTATTCACCAACTCAAAAGGGGTACAAGTGCTATGATCCGGTTACAAGGAGGGTGCTGGTGTCAAGGGAAGTGAAGTTTGTTGAAGAAAGAGGGTATTATGAAGAGAAGAATCAAGCAGAACTGAAAGATCTTGCATCAGATAAGGCAGCCAACCTGAGGATAATACTGGAGGGTCTCGGGATTAATCTTTCTCAAGAGCCAAGGAATTTATGAGGAAAACCTTAAGGTCCCCCCAGTACAAATGAATATCAGATTCCCCACTTCAACCATGAGGGGGGAAATGAACCTGAAGAAAATACTCAAGAAGAAGGAGAACAATCATATTCTCATGATTAAAGTGTGGAGCAACAAGAGAAAGAAGAAGGACAAGGGTCAGTAAATGATGAAGAAGGACAAGATCAAGAGCCGCCATGATATGGGCACGGGAAGCACCCTTCTCACACTGGATGGATAGAGGATGAGTATCAAGCTTTGGTGGATGGATGGAGGGTGAGAATGGAGTGAGTTCTTGCGGATGGAATGGAATGAGATGATAACCGGCTTGATGGCTCTTAGAACGGATCAGTGGAGGATGGGAAACAACAAATGGTTGTGTAACCAACTTGCTATCTCACTGGATGGAGGATGACGTGATGATGGAGTGTGAATCCAAGCTGCTTGTTCGTATAAACAACTCAACAAGGACAAGGGATGGATATGGAGTGAATAGATTGAAGAACTCAATCAGATGGATCGAAAGTCGCCACAAGCTCTATGGAATAAGCTTGATAAGACTCGGCTGCTCTCAATGCTGCTTCTCACACACACGGAAAGACTTAGGGTTTTGCTAGGGGGCAAACTGACTCATATATTTCATAGTAGGTTAAAAAAATACAAGGCTGCTTATAGGGGCTTATATACTCGCCGATGCAGCTATGCCCTTATAGGGGTCTTTGAAGCAAATTTATTACATGACTCAATCTTAGGACCTAATAAAAACTTAGGCTAAACAATGCCTTGACTCTTTATTCGAATTAAACTAAAAAGGAAACAAAATACTGCAAGAAAATATGATTTGGTTAGTCAAAATATCAAGCATATAATATAGACTCTTACCTTTGTTTGGGAGGCGCCTCTTGATGGTTTTTAAATTGACTAGCCGTTGGAGAAGAGCCAAGCTTGAAGTGTAGTCGTTTTGGGGCTTGTCTCTTACTCCTAAACTCACCGTTTCACTTAAGGGGAGAGATGGTGAATAAGGAAACCATCTCTTTATGCGGAATGATAGACCATAGGGTAGCATTATCTTTTGGACCGTCTTGTATAACATAAGGTTGAGTCTTTATAACCTCTGATCCGGAAATGTAGAGCTTGTCTAGACGGTTTGTGATGTCATCTAAGTTGGGGTTGCTATTAGCCTTGGCAAACAATCCTTCAATGGCTTCACAGAAGCTTGCAATCACCCCCTTGGTTCCTGATCTTGTTCTTGGTGCTTGTCTTAGGGTGGGGATGTTGATATCTGGTTCTATGTCCTCATCATTCTCTCCCTCTTGAGAAGGTTCTGACCTCAGAACAGTTTCATCTGCATGAAAATAAGATAGATCAGACACATTGAATGTGGAAGATACATTTAACTCACCTGGCAGCTCCAGCTGGTATGCATTGTCATTGATCTTCTTCAGGACTTTGAAAGGACCTTCTCCTCTAGGGGATAGCTTGGACTTCCTCTGGTTAGGGAACCTTTCTGATCTCATGTGTAACCAAACCCAATCTCCTGGTTCAAAAGAAACCTCCTTTCTGCCCTTATCAGCTTGCTTCTTGTTCAGCTCATTCTGGTGCTCTAAGTTAGCCTTGACCTTCTCATGAATCTTCTGCATCAACTCGGCCTTAGTCTCTCCTTCTTGACTAATCATCTGGTCCTTGTGGGGAATAGGTAGGAGATCCAGAGGTGTTGTTGGCTTAAACCCATACACAATCTCAAAAGGTGATAGCTTAGTAGCAGAATGTGGAACTCGATTGTAAGCAAACTCAATGAAAGGTAGACAATCAAGCCAATTCCTCAACTTCTTACCAACCGTGGCTCTCAGTAGGGTGGAGAGTGTGCGGTTCACAACCTCAGTCTGACCATCAGTTTGGGGGTGGCAGGTTGTGGAGAAGAGCAGCTTAGTCCCCAGATTTCTCCAAAGTGTCCTCCAAAAGTGGCTCAAGAACTTGGTGTCTCGGTCAGAAACAATGGTTCTTGGGATGCCATGAAGTTTCACCACTTCTTTGAAGAATAAGTCAGCAGTTTGGGATGCATCATTGGTTTTGTTGCAAGGAATGAAGTGTGCCATCTTAGAGAACCTGTCTACTACCACAAAGATGGAATTCTTGTTTCTGATCTTTGGCAATCCTAGAACAAAATCCATGGAAATGTCTACCCAAGGTAGGTCAGGGATAGGCAAAGGAATGTATAGTCCATGGGGATGTAACCTGGACTTTGCTTTGAGGCAAATGATGCACCTTGCACAGAACCTCTCTACATCTCTTCTCAAGTGTGGCCAGAAGAAATGCTCAGCTACAATGCTGAGGGTCTTATCTCGGCCAAAATGTCCCATGAGTCCTCCTCCATGTGCCTCTCTCAAGATCAGATCTTGCATTGATCCTTGTGGAATACATAGCCTCTTGTCCCTAAAAAGGAACTCGTCTTGCTTAAAGAAGGACCCAAATGCTCCTTGTCTACACTGCTTGTAGATGTCTCCAAAGTCAGGATCCTCTCCATACTGATCCTTGATGTGTTCAAAACCCATAACCTTAGCCTCCATCAGGGATATAAGTGCATGTCTCCTGGATAAGGCATCAGCTACAATGTTCTCCTTCCCCTTCTTGTACTTGATCACATAGGGGAATGATTCTACAAACTCTAACGAACGAGCATGTCTCTTCTTCAAAGTGTTTTGTCCCCTCAGATACTTGAGTGTCTCATGGTCAGTGTGGATCACAAACTCCTTGGATAAGAGGTAGTGTTGCCAAGTTTCTAGTGACCTCACTAGAGCATACAACTCCTTGTCATAGGTAGGGTAGTTGAGGGTTGCTCCATGTAGCTTCTCACTGAAGAATGCTACTGGTTTTCCTCCTTGAGTTAACACGGCTCCCACACCTGTTCCTGAGGCATCACATTCAATCTCAAAAGTTTTGTCAAAGTTAGGCAAAACCAAAATAGGAGCATTAGTTAAGCTAGTTTTAAGTTTTTGAAAAGCTTCTTCCTGTTCAGCTCCCCATTTGAAGGCAACATCCTTCTTGATCACTGATGTCAGTGGGGCTGCTATGGTGTTGAAGTCTTTGACAATCCTCCTATAGAAACTGGCCAAACCATGGAAACTCCTCACATGGCCGATGGTAGTTGGGGTAGGCCAATCCTGCACGGCTTTGATCTTCTCCTCATCTACTTTCAATCCCTGTGAACTAACAACAAAGCCTAGGAATACTAGTTGATCAGTGCAAAAGGTACACTTCTTAAGGTTAGCATATAGATGTTCTAGGCGCAGTGTTTCCAAAACCTTTTCAAGATGTTTAAGATGATCTTCTAAGCTAGTGCTATAGATCAAAATATCATCAAAGTAAACAACTACAAACTTACAGATGTATGCCCTTAAGACATGGTTCATGAGGCGCATGAAGGTGCTTGGGGCATTGGTGAGGCCAAATGGCATGACTAGCCACTCATAGAGTCCCCTTTTGGTTTTAAAGGCAGTCTTCCACTCATCACCTTCCTTCATTCTAACCTGGTGATAACCACTCTTCAGGTCTATCTTGGAGAAGATAGTGGCACCACTGAGCTCATCCAGCATGTCATCAAGTCTTGGTATTGGGTGTCTATACTTGATGGTTATGTTGTTGATGGCACGACAGTCTACACACATCCTCCAAGTCCCATCTTTCTTTGGCACCAATAGAACAGGAACAGCACAAGGGCTTAGACTCTCCCTGATGTATCCCTTATCCATCAAGTCTTGCACCTGCTTCTCTAGTTCTTTGGCTTCCTCCGGGTTCACCCTATAGGCTGGGCGGTTTGGTAATGGAGCTCCTGGGATGAGATCAATCTGATGTTCTATTCCCCTAATAGGTGGTAAACCAGTGGGTATGTCTTCTGGAAATAGATCCTGGAACTTCTCAATGAGTTGAACTACGGATGGGGGAAGTTCTTGTTCCTCATAACCTGTCAACACACCTTCCTTAAAGATCATTAGTAGCACCTGTGTTTTGCACTCTAATGATTTTAAAACTTGTTGGGAAGAGATGTAAAGGTTAGTCTTACTTGCCTTGTTACCTTTGTCCATCTCTTTTTGCATGTCTAGGACTTGCTGTGGTGTCAAAGGAGCAAGGTTGTGCTTGAGGTTGTTGTGAGTGAAGCTGTAGAAGTTGGTGCGGCCATTGTGGATTGTCTCCTTGTCAAACTGCCAAGGTCTTCCCAGCAGGAGATGTCCAGCTTGCATAGGAACAACATCACAAGTCACCTGATCAGCATATCTGCCTATGCTGAATGGGATCACCACTTGTTCACCAATCTTCAACTCAGTCTCATCATTCAACCACTTGAGCCGGTATGGCTTTGGATGCTTGGTCTTCTTGAGGCCTAACTTGTCAACCAAGTACTTGCTAGCAACATTAGTACACGAGCCTCCATCAATGATCAGACTGCATACCTTAGAGTCTATGGTGCATCTGGTGTGCAAAATGTTTTCCCTTTGAATGGTTTCTGGCTCAAACATAGCACTTAGGGCTCTCCTGGTCACAAGTATCTCTCCCTCATCTGGATAGTCAGTGATCTCTTCATCAGTACCAGCCGTTTCTTCTTCAGTCTCTTCTTGAGTCTCATATCCTCCATCTTCCCTGAGGATCATTACTCTCTGGTTGGGACAGTCTCGAGCATAATGTCCCTTCCCTTGACAGTTGTAGCAAGTAATGTCACGGTTCCTAGGTGCAGCACCCTTTCCTTGATCAGTCTTGTTGCTCTTGGAAGCCTCTGGTGCTGGATTCTTCTTGAACCGGCTCTCCACTTCAATGGACTTGCCTTTGTCATTGTTCTTTTGTACTGGTGGTGTCCAAGTACTCTTGCCTATACTGGTGGCTATGGTCTTCCTCTTGATATGTTGCTCGGCTTGAATAGCATAGTGCAACAAGTCATGGAAGTGCTCATAGTTTTGCCTTTCCACCTTTCTTGTAATCCGGTCTTGTAAACCATCTAAGAATTGTGCCATCAAGGTCTCCTAAGAGTCTTGTACCTCTAGACGGTTCCTGAGTGCATCAAACTTCTCATAGTATTCTTCTACTGACTTGTTCCCTTGAGTGAGTTTCCTGAACCTCTTTTGCAAGTCTCTTTAGTAGTAACTTGGCACATATCTCTTCCTCAGTAAGGCTCTCATGTCATCCAAAAAGAGTAATAGGACCACGTCTAAGCCTTCTCCTTTCTGAAGTCTCCCTATCCCACCATGACAAGGCAGTGTCAGTGAGTTGAGCAGCAGCTAGAGAGATCTTCCTTGCCTCCGAGTAGTTATAGTAATCAAAGATGTATTCCATCCTTGTTTCCCAATCAATGTAAGCATCAGGGTTAACCTTTCCAGCAAAGGTTGGTGGCATGAGCTTCAAGTCTTTGCCTCCCTGCCATGGATGTTCTTCTTCTTGATTATAGTTTCTGCCTCGGTTCCTTCCTCTATCTCTGGCATCTCTCCTAGGTGGAGGGTGTTGCTCTTCTTCTTCCAGACTAGGCATATCACTATCAGTCTCATCTTCTTCTGGTGGTTGCTCTTGTCGCCTTTGTTGGCCTCTTGCCGGGTTGTTGTTTGGGTTATTGGCCTGAGCTTGTTGGTTCTGCTCCAGCCGAGCCATCCTCTCACTGATGGATTGCATGGTAGCTAGAAGTTGCGCTATGGTCGCAGCATCAGTGGATGAAGTGCTATCTCCCATTGCTTATCCTACAAGATCCTTCAAGAACAAGTGAAAATATGGGAAATGGACGCTAAGAAGTAACAATATGCAAGGATGTGCTTTGAACTAGTGCAAACTAATATGTAATGAACCGACCTTAGGGTATAATAACACGCAAGGACGTATGCAACAAGAGTGATATCCCAAGTTCCAATTATGGAAAGTTCGACCACCTTATATGAAAATGTATGCAATATTTTTTTTTATATATAAGTATGTAAAAGTAAATCCGAAATTGAACTAAGGTAAAAGAAAGAATTAACTGAGGTTACTAGGTGAATATCCTATTGAATTTTCGAGTGCAAACCCAAAAAGGAAACCTAAATATTCTAGATATGCAATATGACAGAAAAGGAATAACCGGATGCAAAAATTAACTTCTAACTCTTTTTTTGATTTTTTTCTCCAAGGCAAACGAATCAAACACACAGTAACTCGTCTTCTAGCTTTTCTTTTTCGTGATCTATGAACTAAGAACTCAAGCTAACAATGGCGGACAAACTATTATGCAAGCAAAATAAAATTTTTTTTGGGTTTTTCTTAACAGAATGAAACGATCTAATAGAAAAAGAAAGAGTTAACCTGAATGGAAGCCTTTCGGCTCAGATACCAAAATTATATGGGCACGGGACGCACCCTTCTCACACTGGATGGATAGAGGATGAGTATCAAGCTTTAGTGGATGGATGGAGGGTGAGAAGGGAGTGAGTTCTTGCGGATGGAATGGAATGATATGATAACCGGCTTGATGGCTCTTAGAACGGATCAGTGGAGGATGGGAAACAACAAATGGTCATGTAACCAACTTGCTATCTCACTGGATGGAGGATGACGTGATGATGGAGTGTGGATCCAAGCTGCTTGTTCGTATAAACAACTCAACAAGGACATGGGATGGATATGGAGTGAATAGATTGAAGAACTCAATCAGATGAATCGAAAGTCGCCACAAGCTCTATGGAATAAGCTTGATAAGACTCGGCTGCTCTCAATGCTGCTTCTCACACACACGGAAAGACTTAGGGTTTTGCTAGGGGGCAAACTGACTCATATATTTCATAGTAGGTTAAAAAAATACAAGGCTGCTTATAGGGGCTTATATACTCGCCGATGCAGCTATGCCCTTCTAGGGGTATTTGAAGCAAATTTATTACATGACTCAATCTTAGGACCTAATGAAAACTTAGGCTAAACAATGCCTTGACTCTTTATTCGAATTAAACTAAAAAGGAAACAAAATACTGCAAGAAAATATGATTTGGTTAGTCAAAATATCAAGCATATAATATAGACTCTTACCTTTGTTTGGGAGGCGCCTCTTGATGGTTTTTAAATTGACTAGCCGTTGGAGAAGAGCCAAGCTTGAAGTGTAGTCGTTTTGGGGCTTTTCTTTTACTCCTAAACTCACCGTTTCACTTAAGGGGAGAGATGGTGAATAAGGAAACCATCTCTTTATGCGGAATGATAGACCATAGGGTAGCATTATCTTTTGGACCGTCTTGTATAACATAAGGTTGAGTCTTTATAACCTCTGATCCGGAAATGGAGAGCTTTTCTAGACGGTTTGTGATGTCATCTAAGTTGGGGTTGCTATTAGCCTTGGCAAACAATCCTTCAATGGCTTCACAGAAGCTTGCAATCACCCCCTTGGTTCCTGATCTTGTTCTTGGTGCTTGTCTTAGGGTGGGGATGTTGATATCTGGTTCTATGTCCTCATCACGCCAGTTGAACAACAAGAGCAACAACTGAGAAGAAGCACTAGGATCAGAAACCTTCCAACCAATTGGGTTAACACCAGAGTGTACTACAATACTCAAGCAGTGGAACATCCTTCTCGAGTCTCATGCTCTCTTGCTCACTACCCTGAAGATCATTGTGTGCTGATGGTTAACCTAGATCATAGTTACATTCCAAAGTCTTATGATGAAGCTATGAAAGATAAGGAATGGAAGGAGTCAGTTGGTTCTGAAGCAAATGCCATGATCAAAAATGATACATGGTATGAGAGTGAATTTCCAAGAGGGAAGAAGGCAGTATCAAGTAGGTGGATCTTCACCATCAAGTATCTTGCAAACGGGAAGATAGACAGGAAGAAGACTAGACTTGTTACAAGGGGTTTCACTCAAACATATGGTGAAGACTACTTAGACACCTTTGCTCCAGTTGCAAAGCTTCATACCATCAGAATAGTATTGTCAGTTGCGGTTAATCTAAGATGGGGTCTATGGAAAATGGATGTGAAGAATGCTTTCCTTCAAGGGGAACTTGAAGATGAGGTGTATATGCATCCACCACCGGGTCTTGAACACTTGGTAAAAGAAGGGAATGTCCTGAGGCTGAAGAAGGCTATATATGGTCTCAAGCAATCACCAAGAGCCTGGTACAACAAACTGAGTACTACCTTGATTGGGAGAGGTTTCAATAGATCCGAGCTCGACCATACCCTCTTAACTCTCACATCTCCCTCAGGTATCATTGTCCTTCTAGTATATGTTTATGATATCTTCATTACTGGAAGTGACAAGGAAGGTATACAAGCTACCAAAGAATACTTGAAATTTGTGTTTGAAATTAAAGATTTGGGAGAGGTGAAATACTTTCTTGGAATAGAGTTGTGTAGATCCAAGGAAGGTTTATTTCTATCCCAAAGAAAGTATGCACTTGATATTTTGTAAGATGCAGGTATACCAGAAGGGACGACAGCCAAGACACCCTTGGAGGAAGAATATAAAGTACCACGAGAGGGGGAGATAGAAGACAGCCCACCCTTTCAAGATGCTAAGCTTTATAGGAAGCTTGCTGGTAAGTTAATCTATTTGACAATCACAAGACCTGATATATGCTTTGCTGTGAATCAGGTTAGCCAACACATGCAAGGACCTAAGGAGCATCACTGGAACATGGTGAACCGGCTACTCATGTACCTGAATGGAACATCAAGTCAAGGAGTTTGGATGGGGTGCAATGAGAGCACAGAAGTGGTTGGATATTGTGATGCAGATTGGGTCGGGGATAGGATGGGTAGGAAGTCGACCACTGGTTATTGCATATTCATTGGTGGAAACCTTGTTACCTGGAAGAGTAAGAAGCAAAAGGTGGTGTCCTGTTCCAGTGCTGAAGCCGAGTATAGAGCCATGTTGAAGCTTACAAATGAGTTAATTTGGATCAAGGGTATACTGAAGCACTTGGGGATTGATCAAGGTACACCCATGACCATGCACTGTGACAACCAAGCAGCTATACACATTGCCTCCAACTCAGTGTTCCACGAGAGGACAAAGCATATTGAGGTTGATTGCCACAAGGTGAGGCAAATGATAGTATCCGGAGACATCTTGCCATGCTACACCCGGAGTGAAGATCAGCTAGCTGATGTATTTACTAAAGCAGCTAGGTAGAAGACTATTGAGTCCATCCACACTCGTCTTGGACTCATGGATCTTACCAGAAAGAACTGATCCCCTCGCCATGGGGTCTTTACTCTTTTTCTTGTTGAGGTTTTATCCCTAAGGAGGGTTTTCTTTCACAAGGTTTTTAATGAGGAAGATCTCATGGGATTCCAAGCTTGACTTGTTCCACATGGTCAAGCTTGAGGGGGAGTGTTGAACAAAGGTTATAATATGATAGAGGAAGGCTTATGAAGAGGAGAGGAAATAGTTTAGAGCTGTCCGTACATTTCCGTACAACTAGGCCGTACAGGCCATACAACTTGGCCGTACAACTTAGGGGAAGCAGTTTACCACGGACGAGAAAAGTTAACCGGGTAAGAGTAACTCGACCCAGATTTACTCTTACTAGTTACCAAGCAGATTAAGCTTGACTGAGGGCGCGTGTTTGACAGGCTGGCTCGTGCTGGAAGAGCATCTGGTCAAGATGCCAAAGGAATCTCGCGTGTGAAGCTTTCCAGCCACAAGAATTCAAACGGGACACTCCTGGTCTTTGACTCCACACGCCTGTTGAAAAAGCTTATCCAGAACCTTATCTTGTATCCATTGTAGGGCTTTACTCTTCCTCTATATATTTGTAAACCTTGTTCATCAATAATATATCGAAACCTTCACTCTTTTCTCTTAGTCTCTCTCAATGGTTTCAAGTCTCTCTTGCCGAGTCTCTTCTTCTTTAGTTTAAATCTCTTATTCTCGTCCTCTTCTCTCAATCTCTATCAATCGTTCACTGTCCACATATTTGCTCTTCCTTGCTTTTCTGAAAACCCTTGTAGGTCCTCTATATATTAATCTCGTCGAGTATCAATAAGAATCATACAGTTCTCTTCTTTATTTTCTCTCTTAGCCGAAATGGCTCTCTATACAAATCTGTTCTTAGTCTCTCTATTCTCTTAGTTTCTCGTTGATTCTTTCTACAAAGTCACCTCTATTCTCTTATTCTCTAAAGATTTCAGGATCCAAAGCTGGTTCGTGAATGTCCCTTCCTCCACATAATGCTGCATCTCTACATTGTCTTGTATCTCACGGTTTAGACCATACAGAAACCTTGACATTGTAACTTCTCTGTCTTCTGATATACTAGCCCTCAGCATGAGTAACTCCATCTCTTGTTAATATTCTTCTACTGATCTTGAACCTTGAGTGAGTTTCCGGAGCTATGATGAAGATCTCTATGATAATGACTTGGAACATATCTCTTGCGCATGATAGACCATCTCTGGCCATGTTTCAACTGGTTCCTCACCATTCCTTCTTCTGTTGGTAACATACTGATCCCACCAGCTTAGAGCATAGTCGTAGAACTCAGTAGCAGCTATCTGGATCTTCTTTTGATTTGTGTACTGCTTACACTGAAAGACCAGCTCAATCTTCTTCTCCCATTCAAGATAGGCATCCAGATCAGCTTTCCCATGGAGGGGAAGTATCTTGATATTTAAACCAGCAAGCTCATCTCTCTGGTTTGTCCTTCCTTCTTGTCCACGTCTCTGCCTCCTTTGGCTTTGTCTTGACGAGGAACTGATGTGTTCATAATAGTTATCAGTTTCTTCAGAACCAGCAGGCTCTTGTCGAGTTGGGTTGCATCCCTCTTCTCTTCTAGTCTCACGACTGTGACCTTGACCAGTAGCTCGCCTTACTTCCTCTCTGAACTCTTTACGGAGCTCATTAAGATTGGTCTTCATAATCTCAGTCATCGTTGCTAGCGTGGATTGGTTCAGTTTAGCAGTCATGGCTTCCATGAGCAACTTGTTCTTCCGGACCAACTCGGCTTCTTCTTCAGTTTCTATTCCCATTGATGCCTACACCAATGAAACACAAGAACAAGTAATTAGTTCAAGGTAATTCACGAGAAGAAACAAATAAAATTCAACACAAAAAAAATTACTTGCTCGGCAAGGTATACTTATGCAGCTAGGTTTAAACGAAAAAAGACTAGGGCTTTCGCCTAAATTCAAAAAAAAGGAAAGCGCAAAATTTCGGCTAAAACACTAAGCAAACTCGAGCAGCCCTAAGACAAACCTAGTTCTAATTTTTTTCAAGATGATAAAGAAGTATTACGGCTGAAACAAAAAGAGTTCAAGAAAAATGAGACTTCCCTAACCAAAGCAGCTCTGATACCACATGACACACTCCTAGGATGCTTCTTTGGTTGCTGGGAGGATAGATCCTTGCAAGAACGAATCAGAGACTCAAGTTCTTCAAGGCTGTGGTTTGAATGGTGACACAAGAGGGATGAGAGATCTCTTGATACTCCTAGATGACTAGTTCGGATATGACACACCGAAATAGGCACCCTTAAGGCTCTGGATATTACACACCAGAAAAACACTCGACAACTAGAGAGAGAGCCGTCAAGAAGAACAAAAGACTTTGATATTAGATTTCTTGAGTTCTAAAGGGTTTGTGGAAACCTTTAAATAAAGAAACCAAAGAACATGCTCTAGGGTTTCGACAAGTATAACATAAATCTATAGTCTTAAAATAACATAAGGTAAAATATATAGTAGTCTTGGGCCGAGATAGGGCCTAGGTGATTTGTAAGACAAGTCGTGGCCTCATTAAAAACCTTCCTCCGGAAAACCTCGTGGGACAAAACCAAATGCAAGGAAAAGAGCACACACCAAATGTCTTGCCTAAACACTAGCTCAGCTTGATGTAGAGATAGCTTGAATGGTGATCAAGATATCTCGGACCATTAAACCTTCTCGAAGACTTTCTTCTTGTTGTGGATGTGAAGTGAGTAATCCTACAACAGTCTCCTTGAGTTTCTTGGCTCTGGAACGGGCCATGTGACCTTCTGGAATGGTTAAAGCATCATCACCAGGCTGCTGGTGCATTGTGGCATTAGGTGGCTCATCTAAGATCTCTTTACCCTCTTTGGTAAGCTGGTCCAAGATCACATCAAGTACCGTCTTCATTATCAGCCTTGGTTGCTTCTTCTTCTTGAATAACCACCAAGGACTCCATCTTCACAGATCATTGAAGCTTCTCAATACTCCCCCTCAAGCTTGACCATGTGGAACAAGTCAAGCTTGGAAGGATTGTTTCATGATCTTAGACTACAAACCATTACACCCTCACTTCTGATTCTGCTATCTTCATGAAATGCTAGTGTGTTCATCAGCTCTCTACAACCGCCTCAAACCCTGAAGCCGCATTGCTAGAGTAACCTTCTTCATGACACAGCCAAGACTGCTCTGAACAGCCTCTTGAATAGACACGCCACTGCCTAAACCCGGATAGCTTCATCTTCATTCTCTTGTAATGGTAAGGAGGAAACATGTCTTGAACTTAGATCACCAGGTAGCTCACTCAAGTCCTCACCTTAATCTTGAATTGAGTCTACGTTCAAGCTTGAAAGTGAGCCTGAATAAGTATCCAAACCAGGAGCACACCACCCCAACAGCTGCGCTTAAATCACTGGTCCACCTCCATGTCTTCAGCTTCAAGTACCCATGGATCACTGGCCTTCCTCATGAATTTGGTGGTGACCTTCTTCTTCTTGTGTGCCATGAACCAGGAGCTCAACAACCTTCATGGCCTGCGCTTCTTATAACCGGCTACTACACCAAGAACCTTCCCATTGCTCCACACAATGGACCAAGTCTTCCTCTTGTTCCAGATTGATGCCGAACAAGTGATACTCCTTTTGCATCCTGAAACAACACTCAAACTCCAAACAAGATAAGACACACTTGCATTGGGATCAAACCTTGACTAATCATTACGTTTGATCACCAATGTCACAAGCTTTGCACTTAGACAGCATCTCATTATCATTGAGATCCATCTAATGCAAGCTTACCACTCTCTAAATGCTATCAAAAAGCACTTAGGAAACCATTCCCTGCCTTAAACGACCCTTAGACATTAGTCTAGGTGTCTCATTCTTAAGGCAGCCCCAATGACAAGAGTATGCAACATCCTTAACCTATTTACTTCATGAATGCAATCCGGATTAGAACAACTATCTATCATCCTAGCAAGACATTCAGTAGAATAGAGATTAAGCATCAATGCGAATTCCAAACACCAGACCCAAATGCTTCACTTTAATCAGTTCTATTCATGTATGCAAGCAGATTCAGAACATACTATCTAATATCATGTCAAGCAACATTTAGAACTGGAGTAAGCACTTTAAACACTCAACCATTCAAAACGAGTCATCTAAACATCCTGGGATAAAATCTAAACATTCATATCTAGCAATCTTAACACATCCTCAGGTCTCAAACACATCACACAACACATTCATTTCATAAAGGATCAAGCTTTATAACAAGGGACAGTAGGTTCTTACAAACAAGGAACTAGTGTTAGTTCTTTGAACACCTTTGATTCATGGCAAGATCAGGGGCTATTTGTCGCGATTCCAACACCTCCTTCCTCCATGGACCTTCCTTTGGACTCTCCATTCCTAAAGTCCCCACCTTTCTTCATACTTTGGTCGCCCCCACCAGTAACATGGTGAAAGCTTTCACCTTTCTTCCTGGTCTTTGAATAAGAACACGCCTTGGACTTGATTTGATGAAGAGGGTAGGTAATCCACTCCATAACTTCTGGATCCGAGGCTCTCCTTTCTTCTGGACGGTATGAGAAAGCATGAGACTTCAAGAACACCTTCTGGACGTTCCGGATGAACACCTTCTTGTAGAGGTTGAACCAGGCGGAAGCTAGACACCAAGTTCTGATGAACCAGGCTCTAATACCATGTTGGATTTTCACCAGAGTATATGGATCTGCGTTTGTGTTTGATGAACAAGCCTCTAAGGCTGATATGAACTCGGAATGATGAAGAGAAAGTAAGATCTTTTGATATCTTAGTAGAAATGTAACCAGAAAGAGATTAAGAACAGATTTAGAAAGGAAATACTTGGTTTAGACTTAACAAGAAGAGAGATTATGAGAGACTATGAAGAACATCTTGAGACTCAAAAATTAGAGAGAACTGTATGCTTTATTCATCCTCAAGGGCTTACAATATATAGAGAAAGCTACAAGGGTTTTCAGAAAGAAAAGGGAGAAAAGGAGTGGTTGTGGTTCGTTCAAGGGCGCGCCTAATTCAAAAGAAGGCTTTCTGGCCAAGCAAATGGAATCAGCATCTTTTGTTGATCTGAGGAAATAAAGAGAGGAGGTTTAAGAGGCTTAGAATAAAGTTTGGGATCAAAGGAAGGTTTGTGCAAAGTTAAGGCGAGTGTACGGACGGTACGGACCATACGGATTGTACGGCCGACCGTACGGACCACTCAACCCAAATCACTTTAAACTCGACCAAAATACATTTTGGTCTTGTGCAAAATCCGGGCTAGGTTGTACGGATGGACCTTGTCCGTACAACTCAAGGTCCATACATCCATGGCGGATACTTGGACATCAAGGCAAAGAGAAGGCAAGGTAAACTGGCCGGATAAAAGGATGAAGGTTAACCTGGATGGTTACTCGGTAAGAAAGAGGCTCGCAGATAAAGAGATAAGCTTGACCAAGACAACCTGTCCAGAGCTGGAAAGGTGAAGGTATCTGGTCAAGATTCCAAAAGCATCTCACTCCCACAGCCACAAGTTCAAACCAGGTGCGCCACTCTCCTTAGACCAGCCACGTCTCTTCTCTCTTTACCATTCCTTTTGTATCTGTTGTAAAGCTTCTATATAAGTGTAAACTCCTCTCAGATTAATCAATCAAGCAATTCATTTCTTTCTTTCGAGTTTCTCTCTTCTCTCTCTCGTGTACATCATGAACATCGAGTATACTCCACTCTAATCTCTCACTCTTTCCACTCTTTCTCTCTTATTCTCGCATCATCTACTCTTTTTCTCTCAAAATCTCATGGTATCAGAGCCAGGTTCCTCATATCCTGGTGTTTAGATCTGTTATCCTTCAGCTCATTTCGAGTTAAAAGGTTCAAGCTTTCTGGGTTCTTGAAGATCATTTAGAAGATGGAAGGACGCAAGATGACAATAACCATTTCGGTTACTCTTAAAGGTGGAGGAAACTACATGTTGTGGTCTCGGTTAGTGAAGACTTCGGTTGGGAGCAAGGGTTTGTGGAGTCACATCTCGGATGGAGCTCCAAAACCAGTTGCTAGTGAAGAAGAAGGTACAAAGGAGCTTGCTGTAGCTGATCAACAAAAGTGGACTCAAGACGACATGATGGTGCTTACCATGATCCAAGGGTCTCTAGATCCACCCATACTGGAGGCTTACAACTACTGCAAGACACCAAAGGACCTGTGGGAGACACTTCAGAAGATCTATGGTAACACTTCTAATCTGATCCGGGTGTTTGAGCTCAAGAGAGCCATAAACACTCTTGTTCAAGAAGATGTTGAGTTCACCAAACACTTGGGTAAGTTCAGGGCCTTGTGGTCCAAACTGGAGATGCTTAGACCCAACACAACAGATCAAGACACACTCATGGAGAGGCGTGAACAAGCTCAGGTGTTTGGGAGAATGTTGACTCTGAATCCGGCCTTCAACAATCTGGTCAAACACATACTGAGGTCTCCAAAGCTTCCAACTTTGGAGGAAGTATGTGCTCAGATCCAGAAGGAGGATGGGTCCTTGGGGTTGTTCGGTGGTAAGGGGGATCTGTCCTTAGCCAACCAAGCTGAGGCTGTCCAAGCTAACAAAGCTATGTACAGACCTGATGAAAGAAGAGGAGGTAAGGAAAGGAGGTTTGGAGGCAACTGTGATCACTGCAAGAAGCTGTGTCATAAGAGGAGCCAGTGTCGGATACTCCATCCCCATCTCAAGCCGGCAAAGTTTATGAAGGATCGTGATGCAAGAGCCCACCTTTCAACCGAAGCAAGTGAAGCCGGTGGTTAATCCGGAGCTGGTTCAACCACTCGTGAAAGGGAAGGAAAGGCCTTGACATCTCAACACACTCCCTTGAAGAGCATGGATTATGAGCTGATCAGGAGGTCAGACATTGATGCCCTCATCAAAGCTCTCAAGGAGAATGGTAATGTATCTGGTAACCCTATAGAGTACTCATATGCTTCTTATAGCTTTTCTAGTATCCCTGATCACTTGAAAACTGGAAATGACTCTCATATTGCTGCATCTAGGTTGCTTAAGAACCGTGATCATTTAGAACATAAACCTGAGTTGCCTAGTTCCTATCATGCTCATAACACTAGTAAACCTCTAGTTGTTGATTCAAGAGTCTCTCACCATATGATTAGTGATAATAACTTGATAAAGGACATAGAACCTGCTCATGGTCATTTTATGATTGCTAATGGTGATAGAATAGCAATAAGAGGAATCGGCAAGTTGAACCTATTTCATAAGGAGTCTAAAGCCTTTTACATGCCTGAATTCACATCCAATCTGTTGTCAGTTAAGAGATGCACCACTGATTTGCATTGTAATGTTATATTCAGTCCTAATGATGTGAAGTTTCAGGATATTGAGAGCCATAAGTTGATCGGAAAGGGAGTAACAAAAGGAGATCTTTACATGCTTGAAGACACTGCCCCTAGTTCTTATTTTAAATACTCTTTAGTTCTACTTCTGTGTTGAATAATGATGCATTGTGGAATTCTAGAGTAGGTCACACTCATGTTAGAGCTCTAAGTTTAATGTTACCAGGTGTCATGTATAAGAATAATGAATGTGAAGCATGTATCTTGGGTAAACATTGTAAGGCAGTTTTTCCAAAATCTACTACTCTTTATGAAAAGTGTTTTGATCTTGTGCATTCAGATGTGTGGACTGCTCCTTGTTTTTCTAGGGAAAACTACAAGTACTTTGTAACATTCATTGATAAAAAAATAGAAATACACCTGGATAACTCTCATTCAAACTAAGGATAGAGTGCTTGATGCATTTAGAAACTTTCAGGCTTATGTGATTAACCATTACCATGCCAAGATTAAGATTTTCATGTCTGACAATGGTGGTGAGTACACAAGCCTGGCATTCAAGCAACATCTAGCTCAACACGGGATCCTTCACCAAACAAGCTGCCCTTACACTCCTCAACAAAATGGAGTGGCTGAAAGGAAGAATAGGCATCTCATGGAGGTGGCTTGGTCGATCATGTTCCAATCCAATGTCCCCAAAAGATTTTGGAATGATGTTGTGATGACTGCTTGCTACTTGATCAACAGAACACCTACCAGAAGTCTAGAAGACAATGCTCCATTCGAAGTTCTAAACAAGGAGAAGCCGGTCCTAAGTCATCTAAGGGTGTTTGGGTGTCTTTGCTTTGTTCTGGTCCCCGGAGAGATGAGGAACAAACTGGAACCAAATAGTACAAGGGCAATGTTCATTGGATATTCCACAACTCAGAAGGGTTACAAGTGCTTTGATCCAAAGACAAGGCGAGTTCATGTGTCTAGGGATGTGAATTTTGTGGAGTCAAGAGGGTACTATGAAGAGAAAAGTTGGGATGATTAGAAGGATCTATCCCAAGCCTCTAATAAGGCAGCTAGTCTCTGGATCATTCTTGAGGGTCTTGGGATCAATACAACCCAGGATCAGAGGAGGCAAGAAGGGCCAAACACTCATGAAGCTGAAGATCAAGCTCACCATGATCATGAAGGGGGAAATGGACCTGATGCCGGGGGTCAAGAAGAGGAACACTCAGAAAATCATGATCAAGGTGAGGCAGTAAGTGAAGAAGGAAGTGAAGAAAAAAACAATGGACCTGAAGAAGTAGGTCATGAGGAACCAATGGAAGAAGAAGCACCACCACTAAGGAGGAGTATGAGGGTGAGAAGAGATCCATCCAACTGGGTCAACACTCGGGTGTACTACAATGCCCAAGCAGTAGCACATCCAAGTAAGGTGTTATGCTTGTTTGCCAAGTTCCCAAAAGAGCATTGTGTTTTCATCACCTGTCTGGATGAAAGCCAAGTGCCACGGACATATGAAGAAGCTATAAAGGATGAAAAATGGAGAGCCTATGTGGCTGATGAAGCTAATGCCAACAAAAACGAGACATGGTATGAAAGTGAACTTCCTAAAGGGAAGAGAGCAGTGACTAGTATGTGGATATTCACCATCAAGTTCCTGCCAAATGAAAAGATATATAGAAGGAAGAAAAGATTGGTGGCTAGAGGCTTCACTCAAACTTATGGAGAAGACTATCTTGAAACTTTTGCTCCAGTTGCTAAACTCCATACCATTCAGATTGTTCTATCTGTGGCAACCAATCTGAAATGGGATCTTTGTCAAATGGATGTCAAGAATGCGTTTCTACAAGGAGAACTTGAAGATGAGGTCTACATGAAGCCACCACCAGGTCTTGAGAGTCTTGTGAAACCAGGGAATGTGCTGAGGTTGAAGAAAACTATATATGGCCTAAAGCAGTCGCCTAGAGCTTGGTACAACAAGCTAAGTACTACTTTGAATGGGCGAGGCTTCAGGAAGTCTGAGTTAGATCACACTCTCTTCAACCTCACCACAAGCTCGTGTATTATTGCCTTCTAGTTTATGTTGATGATATTATCATAACCGGAAGTGACAAAGAAGGTATACAAGATACTAAAGACTATCTAAAATCTGTGTTTGAAATCAAAGACTTAGGGGAGATGAAATACTTCCTTGGAATTGAGATATGTAGGCCCAAGGAAGGCTTGTTAATGTCCCAAAGGAAATATACTCTTGATCTTTTGAAAGATGCAGGTAAACTTGGTGGGAAGATAGCTAAAATGCCATTGGAGGATGGGTACAAAGTACCATGAGAGGGGGAGATTAAGAACAGCCAATACCTTGAAGATCCTAAACTCTATAGGAGGATAGTTGGTAAGTTAATATAGCTGACCATTACCCGTCCTGATATCTGTTTTGCTGTGAACCAGGTGGGCCAGCACATGCAAGAACCAAGGGAACATCACTGGAAGATGGTGGAACGGATTCTAAGTTACCTCAATGGATCACCAGGCCAAGGAGTATGGATGGGGTGTAATGAGAGCACTGAAGTGGTGGGATACTGTGATGCAGATTGGGCAGGATATAGGGCTGATAGGAAGTCTACTGCCGGATATTGCACCTTTATTGGAGGTAACCTGGTCACTTCGAAGAGCAAGAAGTAGAAGGTGGTCTCTTGTTCTAGTGCGGAGGCTGAGTATAGAGCCATGCTGAAGCTGACAAATGAGTTGGTGTAGATCAAAGGGATACTGAAACATCTAGGAGTTGAGCAAGCCAAACCAATGACTATGCACTGTGACAACCATGCAGCTATCCACATTGCAACCAACTCGGTGTTCCATGAATGAACCAAGCACATTGAGGTGGACTGCCACAAAGTAAGGCAGATGATTGGTCTTGGAGAGATCTTGCCATGCTATACAAGAAGTGAGGATCAGTTGGCGGATGTCTTTACCAAGGCAGCAAGGCAAAAGGTCATTGAGTGTATTCACACAATATTAGGACTCATTGACATTATACCAGACAACTAATCCCCTCGCTATGGGGTCTCCACTCTTTTTCCCTCATTAAGGGTTTTATCCCAAAAAGGGTTTTCTCTTTGGTGAGGTTTTTAATGAGGGAGATCTCATAGCCTTCCAAGCTTGACTTGTTCCACATGGTCAAGCTTGAGGGGGAGTGTTGATCTGAGAAAATAAAGAGGGGAGGTTTAAGAGTCTTTGAATGAAGTTTTGGATCAAAGGAAGGTTTGTGCAAAGTTAGGGCGAGTGTACGGACGGTACGGACCATAGGGATTGTACGGACGACCGTACGGACCACTCTACCGAAATCACTTTAAACACGACAAAAATAAATTTTGGTCTTGTGCAAAATCCGGGTTAGGTTGTACAGATGGACCTTATCCGTACAACTCAAGGTCCGTACATCCATGGTGGATACTTGGACATCAAGACAGAGAGAAGGCAAGGTAAACTGGCCGGGTAAGAGGAGGAAGGTTAACCTGGATGGTTACTCGGTAATAAAGAGGCTCGCAGATAAGGAGATAAGCTTGACCAAGACAGCCTGTCCAGAGCTGGAAAGGTGAAGGTATCTGGTCAAGATGCCAAAAGCATCTCACTCCCACAGCCACAAGTTCAAACCAGGCGCGCCACTCTCCTTAGACCAGCCACGTCTCTTCTCTCTTTATCATTCCTTTTGTATCCGTTGTAAAGCTTCTATATAAGTGTAAACTCCTCTCAGATTAATCAATCAAGCAATTCATTTCTTTCTTTCGAGTTTCTCTCTTCTCTCTCTCGTGTTCATCATGAACATTGAGTATACTCCACTCTAATCTCTCACTTTTTCCACTCTTTCTCTCATAATCTCGCATCATCTACTCTTAGTCTCTCAAAATCTCATCTTTGACAAGATGCTGATCCTTCCAGCTCTTGACAGTCTGTCCACGCGGCCCGCTTCTTCCTTTCCAACGGATGGATAAGGTTACCTCCTCAAGACAAGCATTCGAGTCAGTTTGGTTTTACCCAGATGGTAAAAACCGGTCGAGTGCTTTTGGTCGACCTTGTACGGCCTGTACGGCCTTGTACGACCTGAACGGCCTTTTACGGACAAGGTCGACTCAAACCCTTCTCTTTTTTCCTTATTCCTATTCAACCCAAAGTAGATACCTCCACTCAACACTCCCCCTCAAGCTTGACCATATGGAACAAGTCAAGCTTGGAAGGCTATGAGATCTCCCTCATTAAAAACCTCACCAAAGAGAAAACCCTTTTTGGGATAAAACCCTTTGATGAGGGAAAAAGAGTGGAGCCCCCATAGCAGGGGATTAGCTAAGTTGGGTTAGATCAATAAGTCCCAACCTCACATGGATGGACTCCATTGTCTTTTGTCTAGCTGCCTTTGCAAACACATCCGCCAACTGATCCTCACTCCTTGTATAGCATGGCAAGATCACTCCCAATCCAATCATTTGCCTCACCTTGTGACAATCGACCTCAATGTGCTTGGTTCTTTCAAGGAATACTGAGTTGGAGGCTATATGGATTTCAGCTTGGTTATCACAATGCATAGTCATTGGTGTAGACTGATCAATCTCCACATGCTTCAGAATGCCTTTGATACACACCAGCTCGTTTGTAAGCTTTAGCATTGCCCTATACTCAGCTTCGGCACTGGAACAAGAGACCACCTTCTGCTTCTTGCTCTTCCAGGTAACTAGTTTCCCACCCATGAAGGTGGAATATCCAGTGGTCAACTTCCTATCCATCCTATCTCCTGCCCAATCCGCATCACAATAGCCTACCACTTCTGTGCTTCTATTGCACCCCATCCATACTCCAAGGTTTGGTGATCCGTTTAGATACATCAGGATTCTCTCAACCATGTGCCAATGATGTTCCTTTGGAACTTGCATGTGTTGGGTCACCTGGTTCACAGCCAAACATATATCAAGTCGGGTAATGGTAAGATAGATCAACTTACCAACAAGCTTTCTATAAAGCTTAGGATCATGGAATGGCCGGCTATCTTCAATCTCCCCCTCACGAGGAACCTTGTACCCATCCTCTGTGAGAAAATCAGAGTCTAGGTCGTGTGTGTGTGATGAACAAGCCCTTTAGGGAGAAATGAGAGCTTGAACTGATATGAGAAAGGTCTGATGAAGAACAGTATGAACTTGGAATAGAAACAGAGATTTAGAGAGATTAAGAGAGATTAAGAGATTATAGACTAAGAAAGGGAGAGATTAAAGGTTTCTAAACCAAGAACACACTTTGAATATAATGAAGGAGAGGGGAAATCCCCCTTACTCTCTTGGAGAGTTACAAATCGCCCAATGGGTCTTTTTATATGCTTTTCAAGGCTGAAACATAAACCTAAATCTAATGGCTGATAATACTTGAAGCATGGAAGGATGGACGTTTGAGATTGAGTCTTACATCTGGTCTTGATGCAATCTGAGTGATGGGAGCTAATTGGTTGGTCAAAGGGAAGGCTGGCTCCTCATAGGCGCCCATGAATGTTCCCATGTATCTGTCAAGATACATGGTCCCCTACACAGCTTCTGGACAGCTCATGCCAGCTCACTCTTTTGTCTTCTTCTCTTAAAGGTTTGTCTTCTTCTCTTAAGCTTTTGTCTTCTTCTCTTAAAGATCAGAAGCTTGTCTTTTAGTCCTAAACTTTGCACGGGGCGTACCGTTTCGCCCTATTTTTTCACGAACTCCCCAAACATCTTTAAAGCCATAATGAGAACATCTTTGGGTCGCCTAGACTTTGCACAGTCCGCACCTTGCCCTATTTTTGCACAGTCCGTACCTCGCCCTATTTTTGCACGGTTCGTACCTCGCCCTATTTTTGCACGGTCCGTAATCTTCTCAAATGGTTGAGTGTGAAAGTTTCGGGTCACCTGGTCCGTACAGATCCGTACGGTCCGAGTACATCCGTCTGTACCAAATTTGTGCGGCCTCGCCCTAACTTTGCACATTCTCCCATTTGCTCCTCAACAGCCTTCTAAGTCCCTCTTGGACTTGGCTATATCTTTGCACAACCTTCAGAGCACTTCTAAACACTTTTAGACACTTCTAAAGCCTTCTCAGACAATCTCCGGAGGTCTTGCCCTATTTTTGCACAAGACCCAAACTTCACCCAAACTCATCCTTTGGCTCCATTTCATTCTTCAAGTTAGCACTCCCCCTCAATCTTGACTATAGGTGATCCTTAGTCAAGCTTGGAACCTTGAAGAATCCCCTCATTAAAAACCTCACCAAAGAAAACCCTTTTGGGATAAAACCTTGATGAGGGAAAAAGAGTAGGTTCCTCAAGGCCTAGGGATTGGCAGTGGGTCTTTGTGTCTTAGCATCAGTGTGATGGACACAAAGACCCTGGATCACGGCCTCAACATGTGATGCAATGTTGATCTACACCTCATTGCACATCACCACACCTTCTCAAACCTATTCTTTGGAATGTCTTGTGTCTTCCCTTCTCTCATGGCTTTTTGCCTTCTCCATCAGGTCAGACCACACGCCCAGCTCCTTCTCATCACATTGAGCATCCAAGTAAGGTAATCCCTTGTTTAAGATGGTGAGGAGTGACTTCTCTGAACCGCCACTTTAATCCTCACTTGTTGAGCTCTTAAGCTCCTTCTCTTATCCCATAAGCTCATCCACATTTTCCCATTTGCTCCTCAACAGCCTTCTAAGTCCCTCTTGGACTTGGCCCTATCTTTGCACAACCTTCAGAGCACTTCTAAACACCTTTAGACACTTCTAAAGCCTTATCAGACAATCTCCAGAGGTCTTGCCCATTTTTTGCACAAGACCCAAACTTCACCCAAACTCATCCTTTGGCTCCATTTCATTCTTCAAGTTAACATTCCCCCTCAAGCTTGACTATAGGTGATCCTTAGTCAAGCTTGGAACCTTTAATAATCCCCTCATTAAAAACCTCACCAAAGAAAACCCTTTTGGGATAAAACCTTGATGAGGGAAAAAGAGTAGGTTCCTCAAGGCCTAGGGATTGGCCAGTGGGTCTTTGTGTCTTAGCATCAGTGTGATGGACACAAAGACCCTGGATCACGGCCTCAACATGTGATGCAATGTTGATCTACACTTCATTGCACATCACCACACCTTCTTGAACCTCTTCTTTGGACTGTCTTGTGTCTTCCCTTCTCTCATGGCTTCTTGCCTTCTCCATAAGGTCAGACCACACGCCCAGCTCCTTCTCATCACATTGAGCATCCAAGTAAGGTACTCCCTTGTTTAAGATGGTGAGGAGTCACTTCTCTGAACCGCCACTTTAATCCTCACTTGTTGAGCTCTTAAGCTCCTTCTTTTATCCCATAAACTCATCCACACTCCCCCTCAAGCTTGAGACCGAGTATAGGGAAGGTCCAAGCTTGATGGTGAGCGCATGTTAGCTCCATGATAAGGCTGGTGAGGAGCACCTCCATCTTCTTCAGACTTCATTCTTCAACCCCCACTTGAACTGCCACTGTAACTTCTCCATTTAGACACCACCATAGCTGAGGAGATACCTTAGCTCACTCTCCAATCACCTCACACTAGAAGCCGCCTTGTTGAGTGACTTTCTTCTTCCCTTACACCTGGATGGATATCTTTACTTCTTGGCTTGCAATGGCTTGAGGATAACAGGTCATTGAGCTTAGAGGATCTTCTGGTAGCTCACTTGAATCCCCAACTCAAGCTTGGCTGAGTATAGTTCCAAGCTTGAAAGTGAGCCTCAATGAGTTTCAAACCGGGAGCACACCACTTCCAACAGTTGCGCTTAAACCAATCGATTCACTATTGCCTTCAGCTCCAATGCCTTCAGGTCACCGGTCTCCTCAAGACTTAGGTGATGACCTTGCCTTGTGTGGTTCCATGCCAGGAGCGCATCACCCTAACAGCTGCGCTTAATCAACCAGCCATACACACAAGCACCAACAACTCTCCATTGCTTCAATAATGGGCAAAGTCTTCCTCTTGAACTCGGTTTGATGATGGACCAAGATCACATCTTGTGTACCTGAAACACCACTCAAACTCCAGCAAAGATAAGACACAATAGCATTGGGATCAATCCTTGAATAATCATCAAGTTTGATCACCAATGTCACAAGCAATGCACTAGAAAGATTCTTATCATGACTAAGATCCATTCTATGCAAGCTAACCATTCTCTAAATACTAGCATGATCTGGCCAGGATACACTACTCAGCATTTAGGCAATCAACCCTGCCTTAACCGCATTCATAGACATGAGTCTTGAAGCATCAATCTTAAGGCGGCAACAAAACAGCAAGCATTAATCTTCAATTAGTTTTCTACTCATGAATGCAAACAGGTTCAGATATTACCATCTAACATCCTAGTAAGCATCATTTAGAACTGAGATTAAGCATTACTAACATCACTCAACATCAGATAAAGCAGTACCTTAGGCGATTTCGGTTTATGAGAGTTAACAGGATTAAGAACAACATCTAACATCCTAACACAACTCATAACAGAACCGGGGCAAAGCATTTCATTTCTCAACATCAAACAAGACTCAAGAGCATCCTGGGATTAACCTAGACAATACTATCTAGCAGTTTCAAATCATTTCCCACGGATTCAAAAGAACACAACACAACAACCAGATATCATCACAAGCTCATATCAAGAGAGTTAGGATTAGCTTACAACCACGAAATCTGAGCTGATTCCTTGAGCCTCCTTGGTTACCGGTCATGACTCTGGTGGATAAGAGAGCTGGATAGTCACCCAACACCTTCTCCTTGTGGTCAAGACCTTCTCTTTGAAACCCCAACTCAAAAAGACTCCACCTTTCTTCACCTTCCAAGTCACCAGCTTCGGAACAATGAAAAAGCTTTCTTCTGGAAAGGTTTCATATTGGAACTGAGTTGAGACACGCCTTTAATGGACAGGAGAGAAGAGGAGAGGCCATTAAAAACCGTCATGGCTTCAGATATCATCTTCAAGATGGAATAGAACCGGATGGACAGGTCTTCTATGGCTTGGATCTGAGATGAGGATTTTCGATTCAGAGTAAACCAATTGCAATTGGGTTTAGGGTTAGTAAACCAATTAGGGATAGGTTTAGACTAAACCAACTTGGTTTAGGTTTAGGGTTTTCTTTGTTTCCTATTTAACAAGCGCCGCAGGGAGCTTGGAATTCATTCAATAAACTCGAAACTATTTAGCACTTTGCTTGCCGAGTTCTACAGCTTTCTCTGTTGAGCTAAAGGAACATTGATCTTCATCTAAAGGAAGGAATTCCTTGCGATCCATCAACGACAATACAGGGTAATCCTGTGTCATTGAGTAGCAACACATCTCTGAGGCATTCCCATCGCCAAGGAGAGAAGTTTATCAACAGATCCGAGTGCTAGTAGCCTCTAGATCAACCCTCTACCAATCCCCTTCAAGTGATCCGTGGAGAACAAGCCTATCCAGGCCGCACCAAGTGGTATTAGAGCCACTTGAAGGTTAGGGTTCGTGTTTGTCTACTCAGATCTATCATTCCATCAAACACTTTCTTCTCTTTCTATCTGTTGTAAGCTGATCCGGCCAACCCCTAAAAAAATCAAAACAAAAGTGGTCTAAGATCTAAAAACAAAAAGAGATCGGCCAAATCAAAAGAAAAAAAAAAGAAAAGAAAAAAAATAAAGAGCTGAGGAGAAATCCAGCTGGGGTGGTAAAGCGGATTAGCAACTAAACGCTTTCAATCTGTCTATCTAAATCACTTGGGATAAAGTTCTAGAGCTTAGGTGAAATAACTTTGAATCTTAACTGAACTCGTGAGAAAGGCAAAGACTTGGCAATTAAAACTGAGTGAGAGAGAGATTCGCTTGCTTTCTAACTTGTTTTTCAGGTTAATATGGCTGAAAGGAGAGAAGGAGAGGACGTGGGAGAACCTGTTGCCCCACAAATCCGGCTTGATCAACTGCAATTTGAAGCCCTGATAGCCGAGATAACAAGCAGAATGGAGAGAGTTAACCAAGCTAGCGTTGACTTACCTGGTATTGATCATGCTGCTGGTGTAGGTGCTGAACGAGCTAGGATGAGACCAAGGAGAGGAGCTCGAGCAGTGGAAGAAGAAGAAGAACAACTTGAGTCCGCATAAGAGAGTGAAGGAGATTCACTGGATGGACAACGACCTAGGCACCACAACAGACGGGTGCAGGCTGATGACAACCTTGGCAGCCTCAAGTTGAGGATACCACCATTCCATGGTAAGAATGATCCTGACGCCTACTTGGAATGGGAGAAGAAGATAAAGTTGGTCTTCAGTTGCCAACACTACACTGAGGAGAGGAAGGTCAAGTTAGCAGCCACTGAATTTTGTGGTTATGCTATAAACTGGTGGGAGCAGATTGCCACATTAAGGAGGCGCAATGGAGAGCCTCAAATCACCTCTTGGTTTGAGATGAAAACCTTGATGAAAAAGAGATTTGTGCCTGCTCACTATGGACGAGACCTTCACCAGAGATTGAGAAAACTTTCTCAAGGGACAAAGAGTGTAGAGGACTATTACCAAGAGTTGGAGACACTTATCATGAAGGCTGAAGTGGTTGAGGATGCTGAAACAACCATGGCTAGATTCCAAGGAGGACTCAACCGGGATATCCAAGATAGGCTGGAGCTACAAGACTATGAAGACATGGACGAGTTGTTTCACAAAGCCATTCTGATTGAGCAACAAAACAAAAGGAGAAGCACTGCCAATTCTCAATTCGGATCTGCTTCAAAACCAGCCTACTCAAAGGATGACAAGTCCTTCTCTAAGCCAAAAGAAGGAACCTCGGCAGTAGGTTCCACACGTGATGACAAGGGCAAAGGACCAGCAACACCTACTAGGTCCCGGAATGTCAAGTGCTTTAAATGTCATGGCTTTGGACACTATGCTAATGAGTGTACCAACAAGAAGATCATGATCATGCTCGAGAATGGAGATGTAGTTTCGGAGGATGAAGAGGACTATCTGAGGAGGACGTGGACTACCCTGTCAAGGGAGAGCTACTAGTCACCAGGAGGACTCTCAATGTTCAACCAAAGGCGAAAGAACATGAACAGAGAGAGAAATTGTTTCACACCAGGTGTTTAGTCCTAGACAAGGTGTGTAGCTTAATCATTGATGGAGGGAGCTTCACAAACGTGGCAAGTGAGACACTGGTAAACAAGCTGAGCCTTACTATCCGCAATCATCTCAAGCCATATACACTCCAGTGTCTAAATGAAGAAGGTGAAATGCGAGTGACTAAACAAGTGATGGTGCCCCTGACCATTGGGAGATACTAGGATGAGATCACTTGTGATGTTCTACCTATGGAGGCTAGTCACATCTTGCTGGGCCGCCCATTGCTATATGACAAGATAGCAGTACATGGATGCTACACGAATAGACATTCCTTTGTTCACAAGGAAAAACACATCACTCTGGTGCCATTGACTCCACAAGAAGTGCATGAAGATCACGTGCAACTTAAGCTGAGAAGAGAAGAAGCCAAGGAAAAACACATCACTCTGGTACCATTGACTCCACAATGTTTCTGACTTGATCCCTTTTGTTGCAAATGAATCGGATTTGAGGTCAAATCCTTTTAAAGGAGGAGGGGATGGTGCGACCACCATTGGATCAAATGCACCCTCAAGTCAAACCAACTGCCAAGAAGCCAAAGAACCAGAGGAGGAGCCTTACCAGGAAGAGATCCAGAAGCTGATGGAAGACTTGGAGCAAGTAGATCCCTATGTAGCCGACTGGACGAGTGGAGAAGAAGAGATGAACCAGAATGCAGCTCAAGGTGACTTGATCTTCTCAATTGGACCGGTTACAAGATCAAAGACCAAAGCTCAGAGGCAAGCTCTACTAGTTCTGCTTGAGCACGTGAGACAAGAGGAGGAATCAATCAAGAGTGAAGATAAACCAGCATGTTGGTTTAATGTGATTTCAATTTGTACTTAATTTGAACCAGCAAACCAAAAGACAATTAGATTTAGGATTTTCGATTCAGAGTAAACCAATTGCAAGTGGGTTTAGGGTTAGTAAACCAATTAGGGATAGGTTTAGACTAAACCAACTTGGTTTAGGTTTAGTGTTTTCTTTGTTTTCTATTTAACAAGCGCCGCAGGGAGCTTGGAATTCATTCAATAAACTCGAAACTTGTTCAGCTAAAGGAACATTGATCTTCATCTAAAGGAAGGAATTCCTTGTGATCCATCAACGACAATACAGGGTAATCCTGTGTCATTGAGTAGCAACACATCTATGAGGCATTACCATCGCCAAGGAGAGAAGTTTATCAACAGATCCGAGTGCTAGTAGCCTCTAGATCAAACCTCTACCAATCCCCTTCAAGTGATCGGTGGAGAACAAGCCTATCCAGGCCGCACCAAGGCCATGGAACATGAGGAGTGGAGAGAATCAGTTGGAAAAGAGATTGATGCTATGATAGCAAATGATACATGGTATGAAGCTGAGCTTCCCAAAGGCAAGAAGGCAGTAACAAGTAGATGGATCTTTACCATCAAGTATTTAGCCAATGGAAAACCAGAAAGAAAGAAGACAAGGCTAGTAGCAATGGGGATTCACTCAAACATATGGGGAAGACTATAATGATACATTTGCATCAGTGGCCAAGTTACATACAATAAGAATTTTTATCTCACTTGCTGTCAACTTGGGATGGGATCTATGGCAAATGGATGTGAAGAATACCTTTCTACAAGGAGAATTGGAAGATGAAGTATACATGCGACCACCTCCAAGCCTAGAGAACCTTGTAGCACCAGGAAATGTTCTAAGGTTAAAGAAGGCAATCTATGGCTTGAAGCAGTCACCAAGGGCCTGGTATCACAAGCTGAGTACAACACTCAATGGAAGAGGCTTTGTAAAGTTTGAAGCTGATCATACCCTCTTCACACTCACTAGCCAGCAAGGGATGGTTGTCATCCTAGTCTATGTAGATGATATTATCATCACTGGCAGCAACAAGGAAGGTATACTCTCAACCAAATCTTTTCTTAAATCTGCATTTGATATAAAGGATTTGGGAGAGTTCAAATACTTCCTAGGGATTGAAATATGGCGCTCTAAAGAGGGGCTTTTCTTATCCCAAAGGAAGTACACACTTAATGTTTTAAATGAGGCAGGAAACCTTGGAGCAAGGCAAGCCAAAACTCCATTGGAAGAAGGTTACAAGGTACTGCAAGAGGGGGAGTTTGAAGATACTTGCTTTGAAGATGTCAAGAAGTATAGGAGAATGGTTGGGAAGTTTATATATCTGACCATCACTCGCCCAGATGTATGTTTTTTCTGTGAACCAAGTCAGTCAGCATATGCAAGGACCTAAAGTTCATCACTGGAATATGGTGGAGAGGATTCTAAGATACTTGAGAGAAGCTCCTGGCCAAGGTGTATGGATGTCTTGTAATGGAAGCACTGAAGTGGTAGGATATTGTGATGCTGATTGGGCTGGAGACAGAGTTGATAGGAAATCAACAAATGGTTATTGCACCTTCACTGGAGGAAATTTGGTTACATGGAATAGCAAGAAGCAGAAGGCGGTATCATGCTCAAATGTTGAGGCAAAATACAGGTCTATGAGGAAGCTAACGAGTGAACTTATATGGATCAAGGGATCGCTAAAGGACCTGAGTATAGAGACCACCTCACCCATGACAATGCATTGTGATAACCAGGCGGCTATCCATATTGCATCCAACTCAGTGTTCCATGAGAGGACCAAACATATAGAAGTGGATTGCCACAAAGTGAGACAAGCAGTAGAGCAGCAAGTGATTCTACCATGCTATACTAGAAGTGAAGATCAACTGGCTGATATATTCACTAAGGCAGCCAGCAGCAGGGTTTGTGAGTTCATTCATTCAAAGCTTGGACTCATAGACCTCACATGTCACTGATCTCTCCTCCATGGAGTTTTCTACTCTTTTTCCTTGCTTGGTTTTTATCCCAAGAGGTTTTTCCAAGTAAGGTTTTAATGAGGGAATGCTTCATGGTTTCCAAGCTTGACCAGTGCCTATGGTCAAGCTTGAGGGGGAGTATTGACATGAAGCAATAAAAGAGACAAGAAAGATAAAGAGATAATTCTGATGGTTGAAGAAGCAAGTGGTCAAGAAGACTTGTGGCCCAAGTCTGTCCGTACAGCCTTGCCATTCAAGTAACCCATCTGACCTAGATTTACTTGAAAGTCAAGGAAGAAGAAGCTTAACTCGTCTGGACCAAGTTTGAATTAGTATAGAGCCGTTGGAAGTCTGGACAAGAGCAGGCAAGTTGGCTGAATAGAATATATTAAAAGTCACATGCTGCCCTAAGGGTTGGGACCAGTCCAGAAAGGTCACTTTCATGCTCCAGACCTGGAGAAGACCATCATATTTCATTAATATCCTTCTTGTCTCGATTTAGCCTCTTTTGCCTTTAAATAATGTTGTTTGTAACCCAAAGAAAGCAAGGAAACAATTTCCTCACTTATTCTATTTTCTCAGTTCTCTCTCTCTCATCTCTCACGAATTCTCTCTTCTCTCTCCCTAAGTTCTTTCTGTTCTTCCTGTTCTTCAACTATTCTACACAAACCCGACCTAATATATTCTTATTCTAACAAACCAAGTATATTTTGATTTCTCATCTATAAATGTCACAAAATACTTATGGTTTTCTCTTGATAAACAGGGTGCAGTCCAAACATCAGAGTGAATGAGATCAAAGCAACTTTCATACATGGTTACTGATTTAGGGAAAACAGATTTGCAATGTTTGCCAAGAATACAAGCCTCATAACTATCATTCTTAAAGGAAATACTAGGCAACATCAAGCTCAGTGCACGTGAATGAGGGTGTCCTAGTCTAGCATGCCACATTGCATCTTTAGGTAAAACAGGAGATGAACTAAAAGCATACGATAAATCAAACAAGCATTTGGTGTCTTCAAGCAGATACAAGCCCTCCTTGGTCACACCTTTGTCAATTAAACTACTGGTCTCAATATCCTGAAAGTAGACATCATTAGGACTAAAAACAGCAAGACAATTCAGATCACTGGTAGCCTTTTTAACAGATAGCAAATTGGAGGTGAATGTGGGCATGTAAAATGCATTTAAATCTTTGTTAAACAGTTTCAAGTTCCCTATACCTTTAAGGGGTACTTTCTCACCATTAGCTATCATCACATTACCTAAGGCAGGTTCTATGTTCCTGATTAGACTAGCATCACTAATCATGTGGTGAGAAGCCCATGAATCTATCACTAGGGGTTTAGGATTCTGACCAGTAGTGTGTAATGCATTTAAAGAGGTTCCAAGAACAATACCAGAGTTCTCCTTGAGGGCTTTGATGAGAGAATAAAGGTCTGACCTCTTGATAGTCTCATCCTGAGTGGTCCTCAAGTTAGACAGAGCACTTGTTGCCATGGTTTTGGCTTAACCAGCTGCATTTGAACCAACATGAGGGCGCATGGTTGAGCACATAGATGGTGTGGATGGTTCTGGCGTGTCTGAGGAGAAGTGTGCTCTTTCATCCATGTACTGTATCCTGGGCTCTTTGAAATTGGCAGGTTTGAGGTGAGGGTGAAGGATGTTGATCTGAGGAAATAAAGAGATGAGGTTTAAGAGGCTTAGAATGAAGTTTGTGATCAAAGGAAGGTTTGTGCAAAATTTGGGCGAGTGTACGGACGGTACGAACTGTACGGATTGTACGGCCGACCGTACGGACCACTCGACCTAAAGCACTTTAAACTCGACCAAAATACATTTTGGTCTTGTGCAAAATCCGGGTTAGGTTGTACGGATGGACCTGGTCCGTACAGCTCAAGGTCCGTACAACAATGGTGGATACTTGGGTTACAAGGCAGGAAGAAGGCGAGGTAAACTGGTTTGGGTGAAAGAAGGAAGTTAACCATTGGGGTTACTCAGTAAGAAGGAGGCTCGCGGATAAGAGGATAAGCTTGAACAAGACAGCCTGTCCCGAGCTGGAAAGAAGAAGGCATCTAGTCAAGATGCCAAAAGGATCTCGCACCCACAGCCACAAATTCAAACTAGGCGCTCCCCTTCCCTTGACCAGCCATGTTTCTACTCTGGTTACCTTACCTCTTGTATCCGTTGTAAAGCTCTTCCTTTTCTATATAAGTGTAACTCCTCTCTGGTTAATAAATGAAGCAATACATTTCATTCTCGAGTTACTCTCTCTTTTCTCTTGTTCATCATGAACATCAAGCATTCTTTTCCTTAATCTCTCACTCTCTTTCACTCTTCCTCTCTTAGATTCGCCTACTCTCTGTTTATTCTCTTATAATCTCATGGTATCAGAGCCAGGTTCCTCATATCCTGATGTTTAGATCTATTACTCTTCAGCTTCATTTCGAGTTCAAAGGTTCAAATTTTCTGGGTTCTTGAAGGTCGTTTAGAAGATGAAAGGAAGCAAGGTGATGTTAGCTGTTCCGGTTACTCTTAAAGGTGGTGGAAACTACAAAATAGGGCGAGGTACGGACCGTGCAAAAATAGGGCGACCCAAAGATGTTCTCATTACGGCTTTAAAGATGTTTGGGGAGTTTGTGCAAAAATAGGGCAAAAAGGTACGGCCCGTGCAAAGTCCGGGACTAAAAGACGAGCTTCTGATCTTTAAGAGAAGAAGACAAAAGCTTAAGAGAAGAAGACAAAAGCTTAAGAGAAGAAGACAAAAGAGTGAGCTGGCATGAGCTGTCCAGAAGTTGTGTAGGGGACCATGTATCTTGACAGATACATGGGAACATTCATGGGCGCCTATGAGAAGCCAATAAGGAGCCAGCCTTCCCTTTGACCAACCAATCAGCTCCCATCACTCAGATTGCATCAAGACAACTCCAAGAATGAATCCTAGGGGTCCATCTTAAAGTCCTATCAGCCATTAGATTTAGTTTTATGTTTCAGCCATGAAAAGCATATAAAAAGACCCATTGGGCGATTTGTAATGGTTAAGAGAGTTAGGGGGATTTCCCCTTCTCCTTCCTAAGAGTTCTCGTTCTTGGTCAGTCTCCCTTTAATCTACCTCTTTCTTATGCTCAAAATCTCTCTTAATCTCTCTTAATCTCTTATACTTTGTTTCTGATTCAAGTGATGTGATCATGTACCAGCTTACCAAAGAGGGTAAAAAGATCTTAGACAAGCCACATGATGCCACAGTGCACCAGCAGCCTGGTGATGATGCTTTGACCATTCCACAAGGTCCCATGACCCGTTCCGGAGCCAAGAAACTCAAGGAGACTGTTGTAGGATTACTCACTTCACATCCACAAAAAGAAGAAAGTCTTGGACAAGGTTTGATGGTCCGAGATATCTTGATCACCATTCAAGTTATCTCTACATCAAGCTGAGCTAGTGTTTAGGCAAGACATTTGGTGTGTTCTCTTTTCCTTGCTTTTGCTTTTGTCCCAGGAGGTTTTCTGGAGGAAGGTTTTTAACGAGGCCACGACTTGCCATACAAATCACCTAGGCCCTATCTCGGCCCAAGACTACTAGAAGACCATTTATTTTTATCGTATGTTATTTTAAAACCATAGTTTTTATGTTATCTTTCCTGAAACCCTAGAGAATGTTCTTTGGTTTCTTTATTTAAGGGGTTTTCGCAAACCCTTGTGAATTCAAGCAGACTTTTATCAAAAACCCTATTTCTCTCTCTCTCTCTCTCTAGTTGGCGAATTGAGGTTTCTGGTGTGTAATATCCAGAGTCTAAGGGTGTCTAAGTTGGTGTGTCATATCCGATTTATTCATCTAGGAGTATCAAGAGATCATCCATCCCTCCTGTGTCCCCATTCAATCCACAAACCTTGAAGAACTTGAGTCTCTGATTTGTTCCTGCAAGGATCTATCCTCCCATCAACCAAAGAAGCATCCTAGGGTCGTGTCATGTGGTATCAGAGCAACTTTGGTTAGGGAAGTCTCGTTTACTCTTTAAATCTTTTTGTTTCATCCGCAAAACTCCTTAATCATCTTGAACAGAAGTAGAACTAGGTTGTCTTAGGGCTGCTCGAGTTTGAGTTGTGTTCTAGGCGAAATTTTGACACTTTCCTTTTTTGGTTTAGGCGAAAGCCCTAGTTTCTTTAAACCCTAGCCGCATAAGAAACCCTTGCCGAGCAAGTAATTTCTTTTAGTGTTGAATTTTTTTTGTTGTTCCTTCTCGTGTGTTCTTGTGTAGAAATCTGATAAAATAGGGTTCCTTGATCTGATTTCTCTGTTTAGCCTCTTCACATCCTTGATCAGAAAGATTTCGATTTGAATCTGTTTCTGGTTTTGCAAATTGATTTCTTTGTTATCTTTGTTTGCTTCAAACTCATTGATCTCTTTTGTTAGAACTACCTACTGGCTTAATCTTTCTCTTGTCTCAGGTACCATGTCAGGATATCAGAAAGGAGTCCTCACTAAGGATGAAAGGCTGTTACTTAAGGCTATGAATGCTCAGCTGCAGCAGAAGATGAAAGCCAGCCATGATAAATTTCGGCAGGAGTTTAGACAGGATCTCCAACAAGCTACTGGTCATAGTCTTGAGTCTAGAAGAAGTGAGAGGAGACTGAGACGTGGGCATGAAGGCAGAGGAAGTAGCAGAGACAAATTTGCTGATCAAAAGATAAAAACTCCTCCTTTCTATGGTGATGCTGATCCTGCTGCATATGTGGAGTGGGAAGAGAAGATGGAGTTGTTTTTCAATTGTCAAAGCTATGCTGAAAGAAAGAAGTTTGAAATGGCTACTTCTGAGTTTTGTGGTGATGCTTTAAGCTGGGGGAATCAATTGGTAAAGTGCAGAAGACTTGACAGAAAAGAACCAGTTGAAACATGGTTTAAATTGAGAGCTTTGATGTGTAGAGAGTATGTTCCAAGACAGTACCACAAGGAAGTACTTCGAAAACAACCATCTGAGACAAAGCTCTACTCTTCAATCTCGGTTCAGACACAACCTGACAGCAAGAGATCACGTCCATCTAGTACAGTTGGTTCATCAAGCAAAACGTCAACCTGTTCCATTGAAGATAGCATAAGGAAGGCAATTTCACAAGCGTTTAGGGATGTGGAGGAACAATTCCAACATGATAAGAAACCAGACTCAGCGGCACAATCAGATTTAACTGCACCGATTCATGAAGCTCAAACAGAAACATCTATGGTGATGGACCCCTTAGGATGAGATCCTTTGTCCCTGATTCTTTTGAAGGAAGATCTGATGGTTTTGAGAGAGATCTGGGTTGTTTTTGATGATGATGGATGGATTGATTTGATGGACTTCAGAAATGATCTATGGACTGATCAGATCTCGTGTAGATGAGTCTAAGATCAAGAGAATGAACTCTGTTTAGATCAAAGACGAGTTTTGCAATCAGAGAATGAACTGTTAGCAATCAGTGTTCAAAGATGAACAAAGGATTCACAGATTTAGAGAGAAATATTTTATAAAAAAGGTAAATCAATATTATTCTGGTCGTTCATCCCCTTATATAGGACTTACAAGTTGTGGAAATGAAAAGACAAAGTGTAAAAAATAAGAAATTTAGAAACTAGGAATGTAGACTTGACTTTGGACCAGAATAAGTGTATTTGTGGAATGACTCTTGGCATGCCACGACCAAGACTTCTTTTTGACTCCTTCTTGGTATTCTTGCTTGAAATGGATGAGAAACAATCTGATAAAGGCCCTGGTCGAAAATGGCATGAAACAAGCCCATATTGATCTTGTTATGAACTCTCCATGGGCTGCAACATTGTTCTTGGGCCACTTGATCCAAAAGAGATTACAATGGGTTCTTGGACTTGAATTTCGTGGCTGATCCATCAAAAAGAGATAATGGATTCTTAACTTTGGTTTTGAACTCCTTTTGGGCTGAGAGAAACAAATCTGATCCATCTTCTTATTTGGGTCGAAAATCACTTGTCCAGCTAGGTCCATGGCAGCTTTTGTGTCACTCTTATTCAGCTCAGCTCGTACTAGTGTAGTGTTACTCAGCTGGTTCAGCTCGTCTTCAGCTGGGTTAAGCTTGTCCACACTCTGTATCAGCTCTTCCTCAGTCTCTCCAGCTGGTTTTAGCTCAGTATGCTCGGCTTCCATCCATCCTGGCTTGTCCTTTGTTGGATGATCAGCTGGCTCGGCCATGGTTACATCATCCCCTCCTCCTTTGAAAAGATTTGTCCTCAAATCTGTATCTCCTACATCAAAAGGAAACAAGTTAGACTTTAGAAAAAGGTTCAAGCAAAGAAACATGTAAGCAACAACAAAGAAAAGTTTTTGAAGGAAACTTCCTTGGAGTTTTGAAGCCATTTTCCTCAAGTACTTCCATATCCAAATTTCAGGCTGATAAGCATGGTGTTTGCCCTTGTTCCTTGCATTCCTTTGCGACTGACTCTGTTGATCCTGGACACTCAAAACAGAAACTAGAATACCAGAATCAGTGCGAGACATGCCCTTGTTCAGATCAAAACCCAAACTTTCTTTTCCTAGATCATGCTGCAAACGTTTCAGACCATCATGATGCCTATCAAAGTAAGTGTTATACACCAAAATGGTGTCAAGGCACGTGATAGCAGAGTTCCTAAAGAACAACTTCAAAATATGCCTAGCTTTTTCAGATTCAGAACACAACAGAGAATCACTTATAAAAGGCTCAGCTTGTTTGTCAAAGAAAGTGTTGTAAACCAGAATGTTTTCAAGGCAAGAAATGCCATAGAACATCTTCAAAACGTGCTTAACTTGTTCAGATTCAGAATACAAAATTTTAAGTTCAAGATCAGATTCAGAATCAGTTAGCACATGTGTCACAGGTTTAGCATGACTTTCAAAGAATGTGTTGTACACTAATATATCATCAAAGCTCACAACAATATCATTCTGCAAGCATAGTCCTAAGACAAACCAAAATTTTTCAGTTTCAGAACATAAACTAGCAGGTTTCAAAACAGAATCAGAAACAAACTCGGTTTCAGCCCTAAGTGATTTCGGTTCCTGCAACTTCTTAGGTTCGTTCAGGGCATAAGCAGATGCAAATAAATCATCAGAGACCAGTTCATGCTTAGAAAAATTCAGATCAAAGCCATTATCTGTAAAGCAAGCAAATGAATCACAAGATTTTCTGAAACAGAAATCAGGTTGTTGCAGAACGATCTCTAATGTCTTTTCAGGGCGATCAAGGCTTTTCTTGTGTTCCATAAACTGATCAAAACTCAAAACAAGACCAGGAAAGTGGTCAACAACACACTGAAAACGTTCTTGATCAAAGAGTTTGTCAGGTTCAAGTTTTTTAAAAGAATGAATCATGTCATCAAAAACAGAGTTTGAAACACAAAATTCTTTCACATTTTCCAGACCAAATCGTTTCACATCACCAGAAGAGACCATAACAAACAAATCAGACACATAATTAACCATAAAAAGATCCTTACAGTGCCCTTGAGATTCCAGAGAGAATGACTTATCATCAGTTTCTGCTTCAGTGTTGTTTGGCTTCACCAACACTTCTCCTTTTGTTAGAGTCTTTTGTTCTGTTTCTGGTGAGTGTTCTTCTAATACCTGAGATACTGTAACAAGGCTACTCGGTTCCTCCGGTTCAAAACAAGTTAGTTCTTCACAGGTTTTATTGATAACAAGTTCAGATTGAGGAGAGAAAAGAGAACACTCAGGTTCTATCTCAGGTTCTTTACTCACCTTAGATGGCTCTGTTTTCAGCTCTTGGATAACCTGCTCTTTCTTGCTACAACTCCTTGGACCATCAACCTTTAAGTAAGGACGTGAGGTTGGTATCCTCTGCTGGTCTGTTTCAAAATCTTGAAGTACTTGTTGTGCAATTCTTTTGAAATCATCTTGAAACTGTTGGCTGTCCAAATAATCAAGTGCTGCTTGTTGTTTCTGAGACTTCTTTATGGGATCACGACCATAGAAAGGTCTTGTCTCTTCTCTGGAATGTCTAGGATGTTCTCTGCTCCTCCTGGTTAGTTCCTCTTGCCTCACTGGTCGTGCCTTTTCCTGCACAGAATCAGAATAGTTGAAAACCGATTTTTCTTTTCTTATCAAATTCTGTCTTTTTTTCAGCAAACTCTTTGTGGAAGAACTAAATTGATCATGATGTGTGCTCCTCCTGTTAAGACTTTCAAGTGATCTCCTAGATTGTATCCTTTCCTGCTCATAACCAGAATCATCAATAGCATAAGAATCTCTTTTTCTCATAGATTTTTCTCTTCTCTCCAAGGCTGCTTTTGTTGCAGAGTTGAACTGGTTATTGTTGACATGAAGAAATAAAGAGCAAGAGAAGCAAGAGGATTTGAATTAGCCAATAAGAGGAGTTTACTTGGTTAACAAGACTGGCCGTACAACCTAAGTGTGACTTGCAAGCAAAGGAAGCCAAGAGTAAAGTATGGGCTGTTGAGATGAATACGAGAAATAAAGCTTAGAGATGAAGACACAAAGATAAGGTAATCCGGATTGATCAAGAAAGTGACGGTTTGTACAGTTTAGGTCACATTCGAACTTGACCTAACCTAGGCAGCAAGCAAGTGATCTGCCTTGACCAAGATGCCCAAGAAGTCTTATTATATTGTTATTCTGGTCAGAAACATGGAAGAGAGACGTTGGGAAGGTTACAAGAAAAGATCACATGTTGGGGTTAAGTTTGAATCTCCAAGGAGCTGTCACTTTCACCATGGCTGGAAGAGCCTTTGTCCCTTTGTGATCAGAAGACCAGAAGCTTTATTTATAATTTCGTGTTGTCCTTTATGTCTACTGATTTAGCTTATTTAAAGCATGTAACCAGGAACCATTTTATGCAAGGAAATCATATTCTCTCCTTCTCTCTCTCTCACTCACGAAATCCCTCACTCTCTCTCCTGTTCTTACTATTCTTCACATTTCCAGCAACAAACTGTTTCTTAATCTCATTTAAACACTCTCTAAATTACTACAAATCACATGGTATCAGAGCTGTATGCTCTTGAGACCTAAATCTCCCTACTCTCTTTACTTACTTCCGCAAATTCTCTGAGTTTCATTTCTATTTTTGGCAAAGTTCATCTTGTTCTTCAGCTGTTCATCATTTCCAGCTCCAGAAATTGCCAAAAATGGAAAAGTCTACTTAAATTGAGTAAAGGTGATTTCGACCAAGAAAATGAAGAAGGAGAACCTTATTCCAGTGACCCTAGAGGGTTCTAGGTCCTAACTATATTTTATGGTCAAGAGTGGCCAGAGTTACCTTGGGAAGTCATGGACTTTGGGACAGCCATATCATGGAGGCTGAAATTTCAAAGAGGATGGCTCAAGAGGATAGTCAGGCTACTTGTATGAAGCATGAAGCCAAGTGGGTTCAAGAGGAACAGCAAGCACTTGGAATTACACAGCTCTCTGTCTGAACAGAACTTGGAGGATCATTATCACATCAGAATCGCCAAGAATCTATGGGAGAAGCTTCAAAATATTTATGGGAATCTATGGGAGAGTCTTCAAGCTTTCTATGAGCAAGACAAAGTTTTCAGTCTTCTCCTAAACTTGGATTTACCCTGCAAAAGTCTGATAAGTCATATTATTCAAGAAAGGAAGCTGCCAAGTTCCCAAGGAAGCCAGCCGAGTACATTGAGCTCAGTGAGTTTGAGTATCAAGTAATTGAAGGAAGAACCATGTATTCAGCATTCTGTGGTGATTCTAATGAAAGAGGAACATGGAGGAGTATGGCAGGGGCGACCAATTCTGATGGTCCAGTGACCAGAAGAGACATTGATGCCTTTATAAAAGCTGCCAAGGCCCTTATCTCACCCAAGGAGGTTGGTAATTATTCTCCTGACTCTAAACCCATTATTATAGATTCAGGAGCTAGCCATCACATGATTAGTGATAGGAACCTGGTTAGTAATATCAAACCTGCCTCAGGGAATGTGCTTATAGCAAATGGTGATAAGGTTAAGATAGAAGGGATAGGGAACCTTAGGTTGTTTGATAAAGAATCAACTGCCTTGTATATGCCTCAGTTTACATCAAATTTGCTATCAGTGAAAAGAGCAACCGTTGATCTGAATTGTCAAGTTGTCTTTAGACCTGATGAGGTTGAGTTTCAAGACTTGAAGACAGGGCAGGTTATTGGTAGAGGGCACAGCCATCAGGAACTGTATCACCTAGAGAAGACTAAGATATCTGGTGCAACGCCTGCTCACTGCCTGATCAGTGCTTCTAATGGGGTTGATAGCACCATATGGCACTCTAGATTGGGACATCCCCATACTAGAGCATTGAACTTGATGCTTCCGGGTATGGTGTTTCAAAATGATGAATGTGAAGCATGTATCTTGGGGAAGCATTGTAGGACAGTCTTTCCAAGGTCTAGCACTATCTATGAGAAGTGTTTCGACCTTGTTCATTCTGATGTGTGGACAGCACCGTGTCTTTCCAGAGATAATCACAAGTACTTTGTCACCTTCATTGATGAGAAGTCAAAATACACATGGGTGACTCTGATTCAGACAAAAGACCGGGTGTTGGAGGCATTCAAGAACTTCCATAATCATGTTTCCAACCATTTCAATTCCAAGTTGAAGATTCTCAGGTCTGATAATGGTGGAGAGTACACTAGTCAAGCATTTAAGCAATATCTAGCTCAGCATGGGATCATTCAGCAAACTAGCTGTCCTTACACACCACAACAAAATGGTGTAGCTGAGAGGAAAAATCGACATCTGATGGAGGTGGCCAGGAGCCTGATGTTCCATACAAGTGTACCTAAAAGGTTTTGGGGAGATGCAGTCATGACAGCATGCTACTTGATCAACCGGATTCCAACCAGAATTCTTCAAGACCAATCTCCATTTGAGGCATTGAACAAAACTAGACCATCTATTGATCATATGCGTGTGTTTGGGTGTCCTTGCTTTGTCTTGATAACAGGAGAGCAAAGAAATAAACTAGAGGCCAAGAGTACAAGAGCTATGTTCATTGGCTACTCTCCAAACCAAAAGGGTTATAAGTGTTATGAACCAGAGACTAGGAGAGTCCTGGTATCTCGAGATGTGAAGTTTGTGGAATCTAGAGGATACTACAACAACAAAGATTGGAGTGAACTTGAGAATCTATCCCATTCAACCTCGGATAGAGCAAACAATCTTCGACGGGTAATGGAGAGTATTGGGATCAGTATACCTATGGATAAGAGAGGTACTGAACCAGATGAGGCTAGACAAGCTCCCACTCAGTCTAGTGAAGCTGAGACCACCACTGATGAGTTTGAGGGTCAGGAGATTCCCCACCTTGACCATGAGGGGGGCAACAATGCTGAGCCACAATCCGAAAACTCAGCACCAATTCATGGTCAAGATGAGCAACAAGATCAAGAAGCACCAGTGGTAAATGAGAACCAACCCTCAGCCAATGAAGAAGAGGTTCAAAATGAAGAATCACAACCAGTACTAAGGAGGAGTACTAGAATCAAACAGCCGGCCTCTAATTGGATCAACACAAGGGTCTACTTCAACTCACAAGCTGTAGCTCATCCTATACAAGCAACATGCTCCCTAGCTCAATATCCTATGGATCATCAAGCTTTCATCACTAACCTTGATGAGACTTACATACCAAGGTCATATGAAGAGGCTATGGCAATTAAGGAATGGAGAGATTCAGTAAGAGATGAGATGGGTGCTATGGAGAAAAATGGAACCTGGTTTGAAACTGAACTTCCCAAAGGCAAGAAGGCAGTAACAAGCATGCTGTTATTCACAATTAAGAACTTAGCCAATGGGAAACCTGAGAGGAAGAAGACCAGGCTGGTAGCAAGAGGCTACACTCAAGTATATGGTGAGGACTATCTTGAAACCTTTGCACTAGTGGCAAAGCTTCACACCATAAGGATTTTGCTTTCTCTTGCTGTGAATTTGGAATGGGATCTTTGGCAAATGGATGTCAAGAATGCATTCTTACAAGGAGAGCTAGAAGATGAAGTATACATGCGGCCTCCGCCAGGGATGGAAAACATGGTCAAACCTGGTAATGTATTCAAGCTGAGGAAGGCAATCTATGGTCTGAAGCAATCTCCAAGAGCCTGGTATCACAAACTGAGCACAACCCTTAATGGAAGAGGGTTTGTGAAATCTGAAGCTGATCACACTTTGTTTACTCTCACCAGCCAGAAAGGGATCATTGTGATTCTCATCTATGTGGATGATATCATCATCACAGGCAGTGATAAAGAGGGGATCAGCTCCACCAAAGCATTCCTCAAGGCAACATTTGATATCAAGGATTTGGGAGAGCTCAAATATTTTCTTGGGATTGAGATGTGTAGATCCAAGGAGGGACTGTTTCTGTCCCAAAGGAAATACTCCCTTGATGTATTAAAGTAAGCTGGAGACCTTGGTGGCAGAGCTGCTAAAACACCTCTAGAGGAGGGATACAAAGTAATGCGTGAGGGGGAGTATGAAGACAAGGCTTATGAAGATGTGAAGCATTATAGGAGAATGGTGGGAAAACTCATATATCTCACTATCACAAGACCAGATGTGTGCTTCGCAGTCAACCAAGTAAGCCAACATATGCAAGCCCCCAAGATACATCATTGGAACATGGTTGAAAGAATTCTGAGGTACTTAAGAGAAGCACCAGGACAAGGAGTTTGGATGGGTTGCAACAAGAGTACTGAGATAGTTGGTTATTGTGATGCTGATTGGGATGGAGATAGGATAGATAGGAGGTCTACAACCGGCTATTGTACTTTCATTGGAGGTAATTTAGTAACATGGAAGAGCAAGAAGCAGAAGGTGGTCTCATGTTCAAGTGCTGAGGCAGAGTATAGAGCCATGAGAAAGCTCACAAGTGAACTGATTTGGATTAAAGGGTTGCTTAAGGACTTGGGAATTGAGACTACCACACCCATCACCATGCACTGTGATAACCAGGCTGCAATACACATAGCTTCCAACAATGTGTTCCATGAGAGAACTAAACACATTGAGGTGGATTGTCATAAGGTGAGGCAAGCCGTGGAGCAGAAAGTCATCTTGCCTTGCTATACCAGAAGTGAAGACCAGCTAGCTGACATCTTTACCAAGGCTGCTAGCACCAAAGTCTGTGAGTTCATTCATCTAAAGCTTGGACTCATAGATCTCACATGTCACTGATCCTCTTGCCATGAAGTGTTCTACTCTTTTTCCTTGGGGTGGTTTTTGTCCCATGCGGTTTTTACTAGATGAGTTTTTAATGAGGGAATGCTTCATGGCTTCCAAGCTTGACTTGTTCCACATGGTCAAGCTTGAGGGGGAGTGTTGACATGAAGAAATAAAGAGCAAGAGAAGCAAGAGGATTTGAATTAGCCAATAAGAGGAGTTTACTTGGTTAACAAGACTGGCCGTACAACCTAAGTGTGACTTGCAAGCAAAGGAAGCCAAGAGTAAAGTATGGGCTGTTGAGATGAATACGAGAAATAAAGCTTAGAGATGAAGACACAAAGATAAGGTAATCCGGATTGATCAAGAAAGTGACGGTTTGTACAGTTTAGGTCACATTCGAACTTGACCTAACCTAGGCAGCAAGCAAGTGATCTGCCTTGACCAAGATGCCCAAGAAGTCTTATTATATTGTTATTCTGGTCAGAAACATGGAAGAGAGACGTTGGGAAGGTTACAAGAAAAGATCACATGTTGGGGTTAAGTTTGAATCTCCAAGGAGCTGTCACTTTCACCATGGCTGGAAGAGCCTTTGTCCCTTTGTGATCAGAAGACCAGAAGCTTTATTTATAATTTCGTGTTGTCCTTTATGTCTACTGATTTAGCTTATTTAAAGCATGTAACCAGGAACCATTTTATGCAAGGAAATCATATTCTCTCCTTCTCTCTCTCTCACTCACGAAATCCCTCACTCTCTCTCTCCTGTTCTTACTATTCTTCACATTTCCAGCAACAAACTCTTTCTTAATCTCATCTAAACACTCTCTAAATTACTACAAATCACAGTTATAATCTAATTCCTTTTCAGGACGTCTCCTTCTGCATTGCTTTCTCTAGACATGGATCTTCCTGTTAAGAAACTCAACAAGAAAAATTAACACAATAACAAATAGCCAAGGCCTCACAATCTCTCAAGTGTTTCTCTCTGATTTTCTGTGATTTTTCTCTGTGAATCCAGTAGCTCAGCAACAAACAAAGATCAAACTTCAGAGAACAAACCCCAACCCCAAAACAGAAGAAAGAGATAGACAGATTGCAAGATTTTTGCTTGCAAGAGGCTTTACCACCAGGGCTGGATTTCTCCTCAGCCAGGCTGGATTTCTCCTCAGCCAAGTTGGATTTCTCTTCAACTTTTCTATGGTTTTTTTTTTCTTTTGATTTTCGTTTTGTTTTTCTTTTTTTTTTTTTGATAATCTGGTTGGCCCTCTTGCAGATACAACAGATAGACAGAAAAGAGTTGTTTGATAAAGAGAACAAATATCAAATGATCAAAAACCCCAAAAACAGAAAGAATGTGAAAAGTCAGAATCAAACCAGAGATCTAGAGCCTTCAAATCTGCTCTGATACCACTTGATGGACCCCTTAGGATGAGATCCTTTGTCCCTGATTCTTTTGAAGGAAGATCTGATGGTTTTGAGAGAGATCTGGGTTGTTTTTGATGATGATGGATGGATTGATTTGATGGACTTCAGAAATGATCTATGGACTGATCAGATCTCGTGAAGATGAGTCTAAGATCAAGAGAATGAACTCTGTTTAGATCAAAGACGAGTTTTGCAATCAGAGAATGAACTCTTAGCAATCAGTGTTCAAAGATGAACAAAGGATTCACAGATTTAGAGACAAATATTTTATAAAAAAGGTGAATCAATATTATTCTGGTCGTGCATCCCCTTATATAGGACTTACAAGTTGTAGAAATGAAAAGACAAAGTGTAGAAAATAAGAAATTTAGAAACTAGGAATGTAGACTTGACTTTGGACCAGAATAAGTGTATTTGTGGAATGACTCTTGGCATGCCACGACCAAGACTTCTTTTTGACTCCTTCTTGGTATTCTTGCTTGAAATGGATGAGAAACAATCTGATAAAGGCCCTGGTCGAAAATGGCATGAAACAAGCCCATATTGATCTTGTTATGAACTCTCCATGGGCTGCAACATTCTTCTTGGGCCACTTGATCCAAAAGAGATTACAATGGGTTCTTGGACTTGAATTTCATGGCTGATCCATCAAAAAGAGATAATGGATTCTTAACTTTGGTTTTGAACTCCTTTTGGGCTGAGAGAAACAAATCTGATCCATCTTCTTATTTGGGTCGAAAATCACTTGTCCAGCTAGGTCCATGGCAGCTTTAGTGTCACTCTTATTCAGCTCAGCTCGTCCTAGTGTAGTGTCACTCAGCTGGTTCAGCTCGTCTTCAGCTGGGTTAAGCTTGTCCACACTCTGTATCAGCTCTTCCTCAGTCTCTCCAGCTGGTTTTAGCTCAGTATGCTCGGCTTCCATCCATCCTGGCTTGTCCTTTGTTGGATGATCAGCTGGCTCGGCCATGGTTACATCATATGGTAAAAGGAAAGTCTGGGACAGAACAAGAGTGTTCTCTTTTCTTACCTCAGCCTGAATTTAATTTCAGTACTTCTTGTGGTGAGCTAACTTTTCTTTAACCGGTGCAACCGAGTAGCCTTGTTTCAGTGTAACAGGTTGCAAAAGAAGAATCAGTAGAGAGAGAACCAAAGCAATCAACACTAGGAGAAGAGTTGGAACATCAGAACAGCTTGCAGTCTAATACAACTCCTAAATCCTTGTCTCATAACCTGCAAAAGCACTGTAAGGAAGCTAAAGTGGTTAGTTCTGTGCCTGAAATGTTTGTTAAAGTGAGTACTAAAGACATAAAACGTTTTGGTCTTGACAAAGTAAGAGATTTTTGTGTTTCAAATTCTGTTTTTGATAACATGCTTAAATCTTTTAAAGAGCTGGAACCAGAAAACCTCTTTGATCAAAAACAATTTCAAAATAATAATAAAAACATTTCTGGTCATGTTTTGAGTCTTGATCAGTTTCTGAAACATAGCAAGAGCTTTGATCACTTTGAAAAGGTTTTAGAGCTTGAGTTAAAACAAACTGATTTCTGTTTTAGAAAACCTTGTGATTCGTTTGCTAGAACTGAAGAGAAGAGTTTTGTTGTGAATTTTCCTAGGCATGATTTGATCACTAATGATTATCTTGCATCTACATATGTCTTGAAAGAACCTAAGAAGCTGCATGAACCAAAATTGCAACATGCTGGTGTTAGGTTTGAAATTTTGAAATCTGCAAATATCTCTGAGCTTGAGATTGATTGTTTGTGTGCTGAAAATATTTATAAACGTGTGGGATTGTTAGTTGATGATATCTTAGTGTATAACACGTTCTTTGATAAACTCATTGCACTTCTGAAACTTGAGATAAATGGTTCTAGATGTATTTTTTGTGCCTTGTTAACATGCTTTTGAAATGAGAACACCAGGAAGAGCTGAACCAAGTGGCAGGAGGAGAAGCTCTTCATGTGGTGTACTGTAGGAGCTTGAGTGAGACAAGCTAATATCTACACTCCAAAGAGAACAGGGAGGAGCACATAAGTGAAGGTGTGGAATGGAGAGGGCCTAGTAAGAATGTGAAAGAGAGCTTTGGGGCAGCAAAGCTATCATCATCTATGGAGCAGTGACACGCCCCTAGGATGCTCTTTGGTTGATTGGGAGGATAGATCCTTGCAAGAACGAATCAGGGACTCAAGTTCTTCAAGGATTGTGGATTGAATGGTGACACAAGAGGGATGAGAGATCTCTTGATACTCCTAGATGATTAGCTCGGATATGACACACCAAGTTAAACACCCTTAAACTCCGGATATAACACACCAGAGAGACACTCGACACACTTCTAGAGAGAGAGCCGTCAAGAGAGAAAATAACTTGATAGTATTAGATTGCTTGAGTACAATAGGGTTAGGGAAAACCCTTAAATAAAAGAAACCAGAGAACATAATCTCTAGGGTTTCGAAAATAATAAAATGGAAACTATAGTTTAAACATAACATAAGCTTTAAAATAAATAACTTCTGCTAGTCTTGGGCCGAGATAGGGCCTAGGTGATTTGTAAGACAAGTCGTGGCCTCGTTAAAAACCTTCCTCCGGAAAACCTCGTGGGACAAAACCAATAACAAGGAAAAGAGCACACACCAAATGTCTTGCTTAAACACTAACTCAACTTGATGTAGAGATGGCTTGAATGGTGTTCAAGACATCTCGGATCAAACCTTGTCCAAGACTTTCTTCTTGTTGTGGATGTGAAGTGAATAATCCTACAACAGTCTCCTTAAGTTTCTTGACTCTGGAACGGGTCATGGGACCTTCTGGAATGGTCAAAGCATCATCACCAGGCTGCTGGTGCATTGTGGCATCATGTGACTCATCTAAGCTCTCCTTGCTCTCCTTAGTGATCCGGTCCATGATCACATCATCCCCTCCCTCTTGAAAAGGATTTGTCCTCAAATCTGGTTCATCAACAGCAAAAGGGGCCAAGTCAGTGACATTGAAGCTATTTGATACATCATACTTACCTTGGAGATCAAGTTTATAGGCATTGTCATTGATCTTGTGGATGATATTGAAGGGTCCATCAACCCTTGGCATTAGCTTGGACTTCCTCTCGTTGGGAAACCTGTCCTTCCTTAGGTGAAGCCAAACTTGGTGACCGACTTCAAAGACCCTCACATGCCTTCCCTTGTTGGCTTGCTTCTCATAGAACTTGGTTTTCTGCTCAATTTTTTGTCTAGCCTTCTCATGGACTTGTTGGACCATCTCAGCTTTCTTCTTACCGTCCAAACTAACCCTTTCACACTCAGGTAAAGGCATTAGATCCAAAGGAGAGGTGGGATTGAACCCATAATCAATTTCAAAAGGGGAATACTTAGAGGCAGAATGCATGGCACGATTGTATGCAAATTCACTGTGTGGTAGATAGTCTTCCCATGTTTTCAAGTTCTTTTTGATGAATGCATGCAGGAGTGTTCCTAGAGTTCTATTAACTACCTCAGTTTGTGGATGACATGTAGTAGAAAACAACAGCTTAGTGTCTAGCTTAAACCAAAGAGTCTTTCAAAAGTAACTAAGAAACTTAGTGTCCCTATCAGAAACTATAGTCCTAGGCATGCCATGTAAACTATATGTCCCTATTAGCAATATGCAATGCATCATCAGTCTTATGACATGCTATGAAATGTGCCATCTTAGAGAACCTATCAACAACTACAAATATGGAGTCCTTTCCGGTTCTAGTCCTAGGAAATCCAACAATAAAGTCCATGGAAATGTCATTCCAAGGATGGTGTAGAATTTGGCAAAGGAGCATACAAACCCTGGGATTGGACTTGGGACTTAGCATGCTTGCAAGTAGCACACCTCCCACAGATTCTCTCCACATCTCTCTTCATGTGCGGGCAGTAGAAGTGATCCTGCAATACTTTAAGGGTCTTGGCAATCCCAAAGTGTCCCATTAGACTGCCCCCATGGGATTCCCTAACAAAGAGATCTCGCAAAGAACAATTAGGCACACACAATCTGTTATCATAAAACAAGAACCCATCTTGTCTAAAGTAGTTTCGTGCAGCAAACTTCTCACAAGATGCATAAGCTTCCTTGAAATCAAGGTCAGTATCATACATATCTTTAATCTGCTCAAACCCAAGTAACTTAGCATCTAGAGTGGTCAAGAGAACATACCTCCGAGATAGTGCATCAGCAACTATGTTCTCCTTACCTTGTTTATACTTGAGCACATATGGGAATGTTTCAATGAACTCAACCCATCTTGCGTGTCTCTTACTAAGCTTACTCTGCCCTTTTAGATACTTTAGGGACTCATGATCAGTGTGGATGACAAACTCCTTGGGCCACAAGTAATGCTGCCATGTTTACAAGGCCCTCACCAAGGCATAGAGTTCTTTGTCATAGGTTGCATAGTTGAGAGTGGCTCCTCCAAGCTTCTCACTAAAGTAGGCAATGGGTTTCCTATCCTGCATCAACACAGCACCAATTCCAATTCCTGAAGCATCACATTCTATTTCAAAAGTCTTGGTAAAGTCAGGAAGCATAAGAAGAGGTGATTGAGTAAGCTTCTCTTTTAGGCATTGGAAAGCCTTCTCTTGTGCTTCTACCCACTTGAATCTGACATCCTTCTTTATCACTTCAGTTAAGGGAGCTGCAATGGTGCTAAAGTCTCCCATAAAACGCCTATAGAACCCAGCAAGCCCATGGAAACTCCTCACTTCTCCTACTGTGGTTGGACTCGGCCAGTCCTTGATGGCTTTGATCTTCTCCTCGTCCACCTTAACTCCATCTGCACTCACAACAAAGCCTAGGAAAACCAAGTTATCCGTGCAAAAAGTGCACTTCTTCAAGTTGGCAAAGAGTTTCTCATTTCTCAAAAGATTTAGGACAGCCATAAGATGTTCTATATGCTCTTCTAAAGTCTTGCTATATAATAAGATGTCATCAAAGTACACAAAAACAGAAATGCCTATGAATGATCTAAGAACATGATTCATTAACCTCATGAATGTACTAGGTGCATTTGTCAATCCAAAGGGCACAACTAACCACTCATATAATCCATGTTTAGTTTTAAATGCAGTTTTCCACTCATCTCCTTCTTTCATCCTAATCTGATGATAACCACTCTTTAAATCTATCTTAGAGAAGATGCAAGAACCATGTAATTCATCAAGCATATCATCTAATATAGGTATAGGGTGGCGTTACTTCACTGTGATGTTGTTGATTGATCTACAATCAACACACATGCGCCAAGTACCATCCTTCTTAGGCACAAGGAGCACTGGTACAGCACATGGGCTCAAGCTCTCTCGGATATAGCCCTTCTCCATGAGTTCCTCTACTCGTCTTTCCAACTCCTTGGTCTCAACCGGATTGGTTCTGTAAGCTGGTCGGTTTGGAAGTGTAGATCCTGGAACAAAGTCTATTTGGTCCTCAATCCCACGCAAAGAAGGTAACCCAATGGGATTGTCCTCTGGAAAGACATCTTGAAACTCCTGCAAAAGAGAAACCATTTCACTCTGATACACAGGTGTAGAATCTGTTAAGTTCAAAAGAGTTTCTTTAAACACAAGTAAGATAGCTGATTGTTTAGAGTAGAGAGTTCTTTTGATATCACCCATGTTTGCATAGAAGTTTGGCTGCTTAGTTCCAGCCGGTTTGAGATCAGTCTCCTTCTTCTTTTGGAGTTGAATCTTATCATGCTTAACTTCCTTAGGTGTCAAGAGAACCAGGACAGTCTTGCGACCCTTGAACTCAAAGGAGTGCTTGTTGGTGAAACCATCATGGATAACTTGGCGATCAGATTGCCAAGGTCTTCCAAGAAGTATGTGACCAGCTTCCATAGGTAAAACATCACACAAGACTTCATCCTCATATCTTCATATGGCTAAAGGAATGAGAACTTGATTTGAGACTTTCATGGTGCCTTCTTCATTCAACTATTGTAGCCGGTAAGGTTTTGGATGTTTCTGAACCTTCAAACCTAACTTCTTCACCATTGTCTCACTAGCAGCATTCACACAACTGCCTCCATCAACTATGAGGCTGCAAAACCTTCCTTGCACCAAGCATCAGGTATAGAATAAGTTCTCACGTTGCTCTAGCTCCTCAGTCCTGGTCTGCAAGCTTAGAAGCCTTCTTGCTACTAAAAGCTTCCCCTGGACTGGTCCTTCTTCATGCTCTTCTTCAGTTTCTTCTTGGTCAGACTCGGTGTTTCATCTTCTGAGGCATACTCACCATCTTCCAGTAGGATCATGACTCTCTTGTTGGTACATTCATTGGCATAATGACCTCATCCTTGGCACTTGAAACACTTGACATCACGAGCTCTGGAACTAGAAGCCTCAGCCTTGCCCTTGCCCTTGTCAAGAGCACTGCTTGGTTTGGTTTCTTCCCTCAGATAGGCCTTGTTGTCTTTCTGATATGGCTTAGACTCCTTATGATATGTGGACTTCTCTCCCTGGTTGTTGTGTAATCGGTTGGATCCATAGCTGGTTCGTGAAAGTCCCTTCCTCTTGAGCTGTTGTTCCACAAGAATAGCCTTGTGTAACATATATTTTAACTCCACATAATGTTGCATCTCAACATTGTCTTGTATCTCTCGGTTTAGACCACACAGGAACCTTGACATTGTTGCTTCTCTATCTTCGGATATGCTAGCCCTTAGCATGAGCAATTCCATCTCCTGGTAATATTCCTCCACTGATCTTGAACTTTGAGCAAGCTTGATGAGCCTGTGGTGCAAGTCTCTATGGTAATGACTCGGAACAAACCTCTTGCGCATGATAGACTTCATCTATGTCCAAGTCTCAACTGGTTCCTCACCATTCCTTCTACGGGTAATGATGTGATCATGGACCGGATCACTAAGGAGAACAAGGAGAGTCTAGATGAGCCACATGAAGCCACATTGCACCAGCAGCCTGGTGATGATGCTCTAGCCATTCCTGAAGGTCCCATGACTCGTTCCAGAGTCAAGAGGCTTAAAGAGAATGTTGTTGGATTACTCACTTCACATCCACAACAAGAAAGTCTTGGACAAGGTCTGATCCGAGGTGTCTTGATCACAATTCAAGCCATCTCTACATCAAGCTGAGTTAGTGTCTAGGCAAGACATGGGGTGCGTGCTCTTTTCCTTGCTTTTGGTTTTGTCCCACGAGGTTTTCCGTAGGAAGGTTTTTAACGAGGCCACAACTTGTCTTCACATCACTTAGGCCCTATCTTTGTTTACATTTTATGTTATTTTTAAGCATATGTTAAAGTTAAACCATAGTTTCCATTTTGCTTATTTCCGAAACCCTAGAGAGCTTGTTCTCGGTTTCTTTTTTATTTAAAGGGTTCCTAAACCCTATTGTAACTCATCCAACTTTTTATCAACGAGTATTCTTTCTCCTTGACGGCTCTCTCTCTAGAAAGTGTGTCGAGTTCTGGTGTGTAATATCCAGAGACCTAAGGGTGTCTAAATCGGTGTGTCATATCCGGTTTGTTCATCTAGGAGTATCAAGAGTTCATCCATCCCTCTTGTGTCACCATTCAATCCACACGCCTTGAAGAACTTGAGTCTCTGATTCGTTCTTGCAAGGATTATCCATTCCCATCCACCAAAGAGCATCCTAGGGACGCATCAAGTGGTATCAGAGCAACTTTGGTTGGGAAGTGCTCGTTTTCTCTCTTATTGTTTTTGTTTCATCCGTGTTTCATCTCTATTACCTTGATTAAGCAATAGATCTAATCTGTTTAGGGCTGCTCGAGTTTCATAAGAAACTAGACAAGTTTTTAAATTTTTCCTTTTTGCTTGCAAGAAACCCTAGAGCGATAGAAACCCTAGCCGCACAAGTTGTCTTTTTCCTTTTAGATCACTTTGTTTCACCTGTTTAACTTGATAATCACCTTGAACACTAGTAGATTAAGGTTGTTTAGGGTGCTAGACAAGCTTAGAAAAGTTTAGACAAAGTTTAAAGAATTTCCTTTTTACTTGAATCGGCAAACCCTAATCTCCTTTTTGCTTGTAGCCGATTATCCTTTTTGCTTTTGTCTTGCAGAAGAAGCTTTAGGTTGTTTTATCCTTTTTCCTTATCTCGTTATCTTGAACCCTTTTACTGGTTATTTTTGTTTACCTTTGTGCAGGAAGCATGGGATCCGAGTCTGAAGAAGAAGCTGCACTCGTTAGGAAGAACAAGCTTCTCATGGAGGCTATGTCGGCTCAACTCAATCAAAACATGGTAGCAACCATGACCGAGATGATGAGAACCAACCTCAATGACATCCGGAGGGAGCTCAGAGAGGACATCAGGAGAGCTACTGGTCAAGTTCCAAACCGGGAGACTAGGAGAGAAGAGAGACTTCATGCAACTCGCCAAGAGCATGCCGGTTATGAGGAGACTGACAATGAGTATGAACACCTCAGTTCATCCTCAAGACAAAGCCAAAGAAGACATAGGCGTGTCCAAGAAAGAAGAATGAACCAGGGAGATGAGCTTGCTGGTTTGAAGATAAAGATACCCCCATTCCATGGCAAAGCTGATCCGGATGCCTACCTTGAGTGGGAGAAGAAGATTGAGCTAGTCTTTCAGTGTAAGCAGTACACAAACCACAAGAAGATTCAGATTGCTGCTACTGAATTCTATGACTATGCTCTAAGTTGGTGGGATCAGTACATCACAACCCGTAGAAGGAATGGAGAGGAACCAGTTGAAACTTGGACAGAGATGAAGTCTATCATGCGCAAGAGGTTTGTTCCAAGTCACTACCACAGAGACTTGCATCACCGGCTTAGGAAACTTACCCAAGGCTCAAGATCAGTGGAGGAGTATTACCAGGAGATGGAGTTGCTCATGCTAAGAGCTAGCATATCAGAAGATAGAGAAGCAACCATGTCAAGGTTCCTATGTGGTTTAAACCGAGAGATACAAGACAATGTTGAGATGCAACATTATGTGGAGCTTGAAGAGATGCTACACAAAGCTATTCTTGTGGAGCAACAGCTCAAGAGGAAGGGACATTCACGCAGCCACTATGGCTCTAACCGGTTACACAACACAAAGGAAGAGAAGACCCCTTTCCCTAAGGAGTCTAAGCCGTTCCAGAAGGATCACAAGTCCTATCCAAGAGAAGAGAGAAAACCAAGCAGTGCTTTTGACAAAGGCAAAGGCAAGGTTGAAGCCTCTAGTTCCAGAGCTCGTGATGTCAAGTGTTTCAAGTGCCAAGGAAGAGGTCATTACGCCTCTGAATGTACCAACAAGAGAGTCATGATTTTGCTGGAAGATGGAGAGTATGCCTCAGAAGATGACATCACCGAGTCTGACCAAGAAGACACTGAAGAAGAACATGAAGAAGGACCAGTCCAGGGGAAGCTTTTAGTAGCAAGAAGACTTCTAAGCTTGCAAAACAAGGCTGAGGAGCTGGAGCAGCGTGAGAACCTCTTCTACACCCGGTGCTTGGTCCAAGGGAAAGTGTGCAGCCTCATTGTTGATGGTGGTAGTTGTGTGAATGCTGCGAGTGAAACCCTGGTCAAGAAGTTGGGATTGAAGGTTCAGAAGCATCCCAAACCTTACCTGATGAGTAAGTGGATATTACACACCACCCTGCACGGATATTACACACCGGCCCTCACCCACTGCAGTGGTAATTAACCCCAACCCTTCTGCGATATTACACACGCTAGGTTGTTGGCTCGGGGGATCGAACCCCTCACCCTTTGACAGCGATCTGTTGGGATCACTGACAACCAATTGAGCTTAACTTTTATGATGAGTAAGTGGATATTACACACGACCCTGCACGGATATTACACACCGGCCCTCACCCACTGCAGTGGTAATTAACCCCAACCCTTCTGCGATATTACACACGCTAGGTTGTTGGCTCGGGGGATCGAACCCCTCACCCTTTGACAGCGATCTGTTGGGATCACTGACAACCAGTTGAGCTGCAGCTCAATTGGTTGTCAGTGATCCCAACAGATCGCTGTCAAAGGGTGAGGGGTTCGATCCCCCGAGCCAACAACCTAGCGTGTGTAATATCGCAGAAGGGTTGGGGTTAATTACCACTGCAGTGGGTGAGGGCCGGTGTGTAATATCCGTGCAGGGTCGTGTGTAATATCCACTTACTCATCACACCTCTTGCTTCTTGAACCTCTTGGCCGACATCCCATTCAGTTCCTTCACTTCCAAGGCACGTTAGGTCACAAGTAGGGTTAGGGTTGTCCGTACAGGTTGTACGGACTAACTTGAGTCACACGTTTCTTCTCTTCTTATGATTTCTTCATTCCTTCATGTTCCATACTTCATGTCTTCTCTTTATTTCTTTACTGATCAATACTCCCCCTCAAGCTTGACCTAATGCAATGGTCAAGCTTGGACACCATGAAGACTTCCCTCATTAAAACCTTAGTATGCAAAACCCAGTGGGATAAAAACATACTAAGGAAAGAGTAGAAGCTCCATGGTAAGGGTTTACTCTTGTCTGATGTCAGTGAGTCCAAGTTTGGGATAGATGGACTCACACACCTTTGAACTCGCAGCTTTAGTAAAGATATCTGCTAACTGATCTTCACTCATGGTGTAGCATGGTAAGATCACTCCTTGTATCACCATTTCCCTCACTTTGTGGCTGTCTACCTCAATGTGTTTTGTCCTCTCATGGAATACTGAATTTGAGGCTATGTGTATGGCTGCCTGGTTGTCACAAAGCATTGTGATTGGTGAGGTGATCTCAACGCCTAAATCTTTGAGTAGACCTTTGATCCAAGCTAGCTCGTTTGTAAGTTTCCTCATGGCTCTATATTCAGCTTCAGCACTTGAACATGACACCACCTTTTGTTTCTTGCTTTTCCAGGTCACCAGGTTGCCTCCAATGAATGCGCAGTAG